>VYZV01037787.1:3455-20870 GCA_013401275.1 Pandion haliaetus | reverse complement strand
ACTCGACTCCCCTGTACTAACAGTATAATTTGATTCAAAACAGCAATAAAATTATTTTCTCAGCCAGTTAACTGTTCTTCATGCACTAGCACAGACCAGGTTGTAAAAACCATTTTAACACTTGATGGCACAGACTGGAATGGTGAATAGCTCATGTTAGGAGGGAGATGAGCATTTTTGACTCATCCTTGTAATGAGGCCAAAAAGTAAGGGCAAAGGTTTCACCACTCACATTTTTAGAACAAACTAGCACCTTCTGAAGGTAATAGTACNGAGAAACAGCAAATGCTAATTTAACCTTGAAATAATAATGATAATCAGATTTGGAAACACTGAACATAAATAAACCAGAGGGCCTAGAGCATGTGGGGTGAAATGAAGTTGAAAAGAGCACCATCAGTTTGAAATAATTTTTGAGCTGAACAAAGAATAAAAGTATTTTGCTACAAATAGCTCTTAAATTAATATTTCTCTGTGGTTAAGCAATATTGTTTCTTTGCGTCTTTCTAGTTGTGTGAAATTGTTTCTGTGCATTTGATAACAAAAATGTCTCACCCATCTTTGCCCATGCTAGACTGGGTGACATTCATTGCTCTTTCTGTCTCTGGTACCTGATAATTCAGCAATGACAGGGGAGCTGCCTTTTGGGAAGGAGCTGGTCTTAAAGAAGGCTTTAAGGTTAACTGCAAACCAAGGAAGAAGAGACATGGAAGAAGAAAAAGACAAATATAGGGGACAGAAAATGAGGGAAGAATACAAAAATCAGGAAGTGGACAATTCAAGGAGCATAGAGAATACAAGGAGGGAGGGAAAGAATATCTAAGTGTTGAAAGGTGGCAAAAATGGCAGATGAAAGAAGCATCTTTTTCCTTATTTATTTATTTTGCTGATCAGTCTTTTTTCTTTCTCTTCCTTCACCTCTAAAACTGCTGAGCTCTCACGTCCGTAAAAGTGTAATAGCAATAGGCCTTCCAAAAATGATGGGTTTTTAACTCTTTGGCAGTGTGTTGGTTAAAAGACAGCAAGTTATGCTGGGATATTGGTGTCAAAATTTTAAAGATGGGATTCTGAGATAAAATATAATGCATTTTTAGGTATGTACGATATTAAACAATGCCAGAACTCTTAAATACAAATATGACTGTTGTATACACAGTACTACTCTTGGAGGATGCGTCGGGCAGAAGTCCTGTGTCTTGGGAGTGAGGGAGTCCTAAGGAGAATCCTGTACAAAGAAGGAACTAATTCTTGTGTAGTTAGTCCAAAGTCTGAAAATGAAGACAGAAAAAAGGGAATCTTTTCTCCTCTCCTGCTTCCTTGGAGTATGGCCCCAGCTGCAGGTTGAAGTCCCCCAGGAAGCTTGGCAGTTTTCCCTCCGCAGTGTGACCATATTGGCAGTAAGCAGTGAAGGTGAAGGAAAGAAGAAACTCCTGGTACCGTCCTCAGCCCTGAATGCTCTTATGCAAAATGGGTAATGCATTAGTGGGTGCATGTGGTGCATATTTTATTTGGTATGTGTTTTCTGTAGAATTCAGCTGGCATCTCCAGCATCATTGCAGACTGACTCTGCAACTTGCAGAATTTTTGGTGTATTTCTAGTTGTCATGCTTTTTTTCTGCAAATTAGATTTATATATTTTGGTATTTAGGCAGAATTTCTGTTATGGTCTATTTGTGCAAGGACTTAAAAAAATCCGCAATTAGCGTTAGAGAATGAGATACTTTCTTCTAAACATAGCCTGTTTTTTGGTATACTGCATACAGTCCTGAACGTATCTGAACCATATACTAAGTGAAGAGGCAGCTGTAGCTCAAGAGTTCTGGAAAGAATACTTAGGATAGTCTGAAGTCAATTCATTTCCTGTCGTTGCTAGAGTGATAAAAATATGAAGAGCTAATGAAGTAAAAAAGTCTTTTTCAACTTTCAGGACATACAAAGACTTTCTAGCAAAAAGGCACACAGCAAAACTTAATAGAAAAAAAAGTCTGACTTTCTTTTACAATAGTAAATTTGGGGGAAAAAAATGCCTCGGTATTTTACGTCAAAATATCATGACCTTAAGTCTATCAAATTTATCTGTAGCGGCTTGACTATCACAAGTCACTGAAGTAGTGAAGCACTCGTTAATGAAAAGAAATAGCATTCCTCAAAATAAAATCTTTAAACCCAAGAAAGAAGTACAGAATTTTTTAATAAGTAACTCTGAAATACACTGTGGTCTAGTGATATGTCCTTTAAAATATTAGATGCTGAAAAAAATTGGTTTCTCCAGGGATGATAGTTTTTCATGCTACAATATTTCTAAGCTACTAGAGATAATTTCTGTATTAACACTAAAAAAATAAAAAAAGTTAATATATTTTATCATTAGAATTTTCACTTATCCCTCCCTCAAAGGTTGGACTATTTGTCTTCGCTTTAATATAGTTTAAGTTTATCAGCATAAGTAGATGTGGCAATACTTCCCTGTCTCAGTTAAAATGAAGAAATCAGTATTGGATGAAAGGCTCTGTTATTTTGGGGATAATTTAACTAACTTTTCTTAATATTTGTAAAAAAGTTGTTTATATTCCTCTTAAGGTAGTCTATAGAATTCCAATGATTTATTAACGTATAGAAATAATGCATCCTTTCTTATAATAAACCAGCAGTTAGCAGCTTAGAATTTGCTTCTGCTTCCACAGGACCTTTTTAATAACATTATTCAATATCCTGTAGATGCTTCCAGAAGGTCAAGTAATCCACTTTTCTAATTAGTTATCATCTGATTATCATTAGCTTGTAATTAACTGTCGCTATCATATATAAGATCCGTCCTGTGACTGGAGAATGTCTCCCATTCCCCAGCAGCAGCAATGCCCATTCCCAACAGGCCAACAGAAATGGAAGTGCATGAACCAAAGGTCAAAATGTAGCTGTCGGGTCCCAGTTATTTTTTCGGAGTGGGCATAGCTGCGATAAGGAAAGAAGACTTTGTGGGTTTTCTGTGTGTATTTCTGTTTGTTGAAGGTGGGTTTTTTAAGTAAGCAATACCTCACCGACCGGAATGCAAAGAATAGTGGCCACTTTCCAACATGGAAATCTTATCCTGCTCTTTCAGTATATTTGTTTCAAATGGAAAAATTTGCAGATTGAATTATGAAGATAAGGATTATAAATCTTTGATGTGAGATGCTCGTACTCATTTCCCAGAAGTAATTTACCATAAGTGCATAGTTAAGTGATTATCTCTTATTTGTTATATTTTTGAGAGGTTTTGAATAAATAAGCTTCCCAGCTGTTTCAAAAATATGCCATCACCTGCAGTTTCTTCCTTGTTGGTGTCAAGCTACCAACTTCTGTGCTCATATTCCTTCAGCTACAACTAATAATAGTAATAAGAACAATAAAAAAATTGTTTTATGCCTATTGAGTTTCAAAATGCTGAATTACAACATGGCAGGCTACCAATTACTTTCAAATAGACAGTAGATAGAACTGCATTCACCACAGCTCTCATTCTGAGCCATAGGTTGAACTTTAGAAAGGAAAATTGAAATCTAAATGCTGAAATTATGTTGGAAGTGAGGAATCAAAGATATGGTGTTTAATCTTTTCTTTCATGACATGCTAATCAGTGACTTTTATTAGACATTTAGCAGCAGATACTTACAAGTATTAAATATCAAAAATTCTTGTGCTTGAAACTGCTGCACTGACAGAACTGAGAAGGTTCAAACCTAACCTTCAAATTCATATTTCGTCAGTACATTTCTCTGCTTAATAGTGCTTTTTCTCCTGCTGTTAGCTTTGTGATGATGAAAAAAATATTTTGTTTTTGTGTGAGTACTAGAAATAGGACTTGCAATCATAAAACCTTTTGCCACTCTACCTCAGTACCATGCAAGCGATCAAACAAAAAATTCAGTCTGTCAAGCAATAGTCAACAGCCATCGTGGCAGCTGATTTTGTGTTGTCCAGGCCTTCTAGAGTGAAAGCTTGTTTTGTCCTGGGAATGCTGATGTCCTCAACTGCCCAGCAAATGTTCAAGACGATTAAAGCTAAATGTAAGGGAAAATTTGTTATATGGTGATATTTATTAGACTGTAAATAGTGAGGGGTAGGGAATATAACAATTAATATAAAAGTATATATACTACATTCTGCATTGGTAACAGAAGAGGAAGGGATTATAATCTCTTAACCCTTTACCTTCTTTCTCACTTTACTTTTTTACCATCAATAAATCCATTAAATTGGAATTCTATACATGATTTTTTGAACTTAATTACTCGCTATATTAGTGTATTTCTGGTTGGTTTGGGGGGCTATCTTGTGAGACAGCAATGCTATGGTATTGTAAATACTGTCGGTATAAGTTACTTCAGAATAAAACAACTGCTTTATTAAGAGCATTAAATATAAGCTATTTACCTCTGAGTGGAAAGTCAGGCTTTCAAGTTGAGAAAAAGTTGCAAATTTCTGTTAGGGAAGCTAAGTTTTGGCATTATCAAACCGACCACCGCTGACATGCTTACCTTTTCCTCCATATTGCAGTGAAATGTAAACCCATTGAATTGGCAAAACAACAGACAACATTTTAAAAATAATTCTTCAGAGCTGGAAAATATGCGTTGGCTATTACTCACTACTCTACTATGCTGCTTGAAGCACTTTCACCCAGGCGGCATAAACCAACTGAAAAAGCGATGTGGCTGACCATAACAGCTAGTTTAGGATGGCCTTTGTGAGACCACGTCCACCAAGCTATGACTGGTATTTCTCAAAGAAAAAGAGCTTGATGGATTTGAAAGGAGTTTTTACAGAACCATTTATGATGTGCAGCTTTAGCACAGCTCAGTGCTAAGTTGGAGCTGGTAAAAAGAATTGGAAAGCTACAGGCCACCTGGCAAATAAACAGTAGCCATTTCTTCTGCTGCAGCAGGCACTTAGATGTCATGTTGGGTTGGCAGGGTTAAGGAAAGGGCATCAGTGAATCTTTACTGAGGATAAAATGAAATACGAATTTCCTTGGAAAATGATACTTAGCTGAATCAAAGCCAGGAAGAGACCATCCAGGTAACTAGACAGACAGACTTCTTAAATTTATTTTTGAAAGTAAACAGAACAAAACAAAACAACAACATAGAAGCCATTCTATAAATATAAACATTTTGAAAAACAAACTTCCTTAGGAGAATTCTGGGGGGTCTTTTTTCCTTGCTGTTTGTTTTGTGGGTTTGTTTGTTGTTTATTTTTGGCAATGCTTCATGTATGTGGTTATAGGGAAAAATATTCCTGCTGTAGACTCTTCACATGTTCTTGCATATTCTCAATAAGGACAGGGGAAGTTACTTTTTATAATATTATCCAATTTTATGCTTCCAATTTCCTTAAGATTTGAAAAAGGGGAAAAAAAACAAACCCCAAAAGACCTTTTCTGCTCTGCCACTGAAAAGCGGTTGCAAGGAAGTGGTACATTCAAAGGCAAAAGCAAGGGAACGAGTGGCGAGCTGAACGCGTGGGTACTGTCACAGGAGTCCTTCTTTTGGGTGCGCTCACCCACACAGGGGTAGCGGTGACCCACGGCTGCAGAGCGGCTGGCCGGGGCCGGGCCGGGGCCGGCGTGGTCGCTCGGAGGGACCACGGGCATCGTCTGTTGGCTCCCGGCCTGGGCAGCGCTGCGGTGCTGAATGAAGTATAAGGATTTGTAAAAGGCTTTTGATTGGAGTTAATTGGTATACCCTGAGGATGTAAGTGGAAAAAATGGAAAGGGGAGAATAAGGGAAAAATTCTTACACTGAAATGTAGGTGCGGCTTGGCCGGGTTTTTATCAGCTGGCTGGTTTTGTTCCTACTGTAGGGTATTGCTAGTGTTCCTGGTAAGCGTGGTAAGATGGCGCTGAGGTCGGGCTAGCTGAATACATGTGTAATAAACCTCTTACAGGATTGCATTATTGGACTGAAATTTCGCTTTTTTCCATATAGAAATTCTAGGTTTAAGTTGAAAATATAAATGCTGAAAAACATGCTTGTTACTCGTGTCTCTTTACGTTCCAGTATAAACAAAATGGAATTCAAGTAATAGCCTTACCTTTTATTCATTCTGCTCATCATAATTTTCCACATTTGTGTTTGGGTCATAATTAAAGTCTCAACAAGAACTGTTCTTTTATGTATAGCTTGTCACTTATGAATGTGTATGTGTTTAGCTCACCTAATCTAGCTTGTGCTTTAGTACATTTGAGAATGGTATCTTCCTGAGAATGCAAGTGGTTTGTTTCCACAGGACATGAAGTGAATTCAGATTGTCAGGTATCATTATCATTTAAGAGTGACTAAGACATATTTGTGTGTTTCTGTAAAGGAAACAAGCAGTATTACCCTGTATATGTATAATAAACATCTGAATAGACAAGTCTTGCAGAAAACATAAGGTTCTCTAAAGATCATAATTTCACTGCCTATAATGAAAAGATTGCATTGATAGCTTTTTAAATAAGTATGTATTGCTGCTTCTTCAAATTGTTAAAACAGTAAGGAATGGTTTGTCTTGAATTGCCACAAATAGGATAAAGAGAACATACTTTCAAACACAATCTCCAGAGAGCAATGCATCAGGCAACTTTCATAAGTACCACATTCATTTTAAAACATAAACCAGAGAAACAACAAGGAAAATGAGGTGGTTTTATTATCTACTTAAAGCTGTATGTTGCTTCTAATTAAAAAATGGGCTCTTATTCCAAGAGTACAATAGACAAAGCTGGGAACTCCTACCTGAAAGGGGAAGGTTCACAATAAACATTTTGGCTTGTTTTGAAGTCTAGAGTCAATGGAATAAGTCTATTTTCCTTCATTCTACCTACAGTTTTTTGGGTTTTTTTTGAGCCAGAAAAGTGCATCTGTATCTTTTAAAATATTGGCCTAGAGTATCAATCGTAGAAATGACTATATCATAAAATGGGAAAGTCATAAGCCAGCTCTGTTACATGTCTTTTCAGAATTAAGGACAAACTCTGTTACAGGAAGCTGGAAGAATCTCCTTGACATTCATGGTTATTATTTTGGAGCAGTAATATTTTGCCAGAAGGTAAAAACCTTTGCTTCAAATCAATGTCAAGTTTTGCAACTGAATCCAAAACTATCTTATGACTCAGGATTTTTTTTTTCTCAGTTGTTTTCCTCTTTTCCTGACACTTGGAATTTCAGTAGTTGATATAACAAGGACATGAATTCCTCATTAAGGTTCAGAACTAAATTCTATAATCATACCAACTATTATTGTTAAACTACCTAGTAGTTCCTAATGATAGGAAAATGTTCCTCGAACCAAGCAGAAAATTACTAAGAAAATTTATATTTGTATAAAGTTGTATCACACTGTAGTGTATATACACTGTGTGTGTATATATATTATATACATATATGCAATATATGTATCCATGTATATATATGAAACATATATATTCGTAAATGTATAATAACATTTGAAAATGAGACAGCCATAAAGATTGAATTAAATACAGTAGCTTAAGAAAATACAGAAATAAAGCAAGGATGATGATACATTAGCAGTTGACAAGATACAGGAAGCAATTCTGGGAACAGAGATTGGGAAATGGTATTGTAATAGCTTAAACTTGTATGAGATTAGCCACACCAGGTCAGAAAAAAAATTACATCTAGTTCAGTACCTTAATTTTGACACCAGTGTGTGGCAGACAGGGAAGAGGCAAGGGGCAAACTTATTACTATATTTTTCAGGTGTATTCATACTCTCCATTAGCCAGCTGTTATTATCTTGAATCATTCTTTGGCATTGTTTTCTCCCATGAATTAGGAGAAAAGTTTTGAGCCTGTGCAAACTGAGGCAATCATTTACCTGCATGCACAGAGTTCAACTATGAGCAAAGTGATAGCATATCTCCTGCTTTGAACTTCCAGTCCGATGATTTCAGTTCTTTAATTTCATTTTTGTTTTATGACAAACAAAAACCACTCATTCCTTATTCACCTTCTTCTTGGCATCCGTAATTTTACAGACTTCTGTTACATGCCTGAAGTTTAAAGGTCAGTTCTCGCACAGAAATGTTTGTATATCTTTTAGAATCCTTGCTGCCCTTCTTTGCTTCTTTTCAAGTATTATTATCCTTTTGGGGATACGAGGACCAGAACTATTTTATTCTCCCTTCCTTTCCTTATCATTCTTAAACATTTTGGTTTTATTTTTTACTCTTTAGTTTTTTAACACTTTAGCCTTTAGCTAATATTTCATAGAACTCTTCATTATAATTGCAAGACCTTTGTCTAAGTAGTAAGGTTAACAATGGGTAGTTACTAACTGCCAGTAGTAAATCCTCTTCAGTGTTTACATTAAAAAAATCAGGTTTATTTTCTCCACTATGCATCATTTTATTATTTTCAGTATTGGTTTTTCTATTGTACTATCACATTACTCTTCTGCACCTTTTGACACTTTTTTCAATATTCTGACTCCTCATTTAATAAAAAAATATTATTATTGTTCATTTAAGGTTTGATTATGTTCTTAATTATGTGATTATTTATTATTTAAATACAGAAATAAACAGAGGCATTTCCATTCAGTGTTTTAACTCTGCCACTGGCAAATTTTTAACATGGTTAGTAAAGCAACACGGCATATCTTATCCCAGTTCCTAGAAGAAAATCGTCTACACAATATTAATCCTTACCACTGTTGGCTACCGTTATAAGTATAAAATTGTATAGTAAAATAACTGAAGGATAGTAAGTAATTCTCCATATTTTAAAGGAAATAGCAAGCAGACTAGACCAGACTAGTATTCCATGTGGTCTAGTATTTTCTCTTTGGTACTATTGAAGATAATATGTTTCAGAGAGTACTGTAGCAGGCAGATTCGCAACAACCCATTCGGAGAGTGTATTTCTTTTTATATCTGTCACAGTTTGCAGCTTGAAACAAGAAGCTTCAATCCTTCATCCTTCAAGTCATTAACATCGCTCTTCAGGGCAAAAGCTAATCTTTAACTGACAAGAACACAAAGATATGTTTTAAGGAGGCAGATTACTCCATCATTTTCCACCATAGGTACATTGCATCTTCCTGGGATCTATGTGGCCCTAGCCAGTGTTAAAGACAGAGTACTAAACTAATCACAGGTCTGCTCCAGCATAGCAGTTCCTGTAAGACAGCAGACGATCCGGTATATGTACAGCATTTCCTGTCCATAGTACGTAATTCCAGCTGAAAACACATAGTAATGCATATCAAAAAGCCAGCTGACTGTACTTGTGAGTAATTTATACCTTATACTGGTATAAATATACATACTGGTATGAACATATATAAATATATAAAAATATATAAATATGTATACTGGTATATTATATGTATAGGATTTCATACCCTTCATGCAAGCTTTGCAAATATTCATTAATACTTTTTTTGCTGGAAGTCAAGGTTGTTGTTTCTTCTATTTTCACACAACTTTGTTATGGGAAAAAGCTTTACAATTATTGTTATATTTTCCTTGTCTGTGGAATGGAGAAGACAACTGCAGACTGGCATTGCAGTTTGCTGTCACTGTTCCTTTAATTTAAAAGTGACAGTCTAAAAACTGAAAATAATAATTGTTCTTTGCCTACAAAATATTTTCAACACAGAAATAAAAATTGGAACAGTTCAATTTCCTGCTCCATCCTGAGTAAATCTCTGTTCTGTGTTCAGTAAATCATTTAGCACCTGCTTGCTAACTAAAAATGGGGACAATTATATTGTTCTAACTCTTGGAGGTGGTGTGATAGATCCACTGAAACCACTAATCACACTTGTGGTCATCTGATTAAAGATCTGAGAGCAGAGATCATCCTAATCCAGCATGGTTTTCTCAGTCAAAATCCTCAACTGTCCTTTATTTAAACTGCTTCAAAAGGGAGACATTGATCCACCAGAGAAGTAAAATATATATTGATAGCTTGCATGTATATGGGGCTGCACTATTAATCAGATTCAAAGTGTTTGAAATGATCTTGACTGCTCTGTTGACTTTTTAAATTGTTTTGTAGTTTTAATAGTCTTATAGACTTAAGTCCAGAAGAGACCATCAGGTCATTTCATGTAACTGTCTGTAAGCCATATATCTAGATGCTCCTTCAGGAAATGCTTTAAATTTTGCCTGACTACAGGATGACTTGTGGATTGGCTAGCACACATTTTCCAAAAAGACTCTAGTTTGGAATTTCAGCCATCAGGAGAGAATTTACTATTTGCCATGGAATGGATGTGAATTACAGGAGTTTAAGGATTTTTTTTTAATACAGGGGTTTTTTCTACACAATGTGACAACACTTCAAATAGGCATACTGCAAATTTTGTGGGAGGAAAAGGGGGTTGACATGGGTGCCATTACTTTAAAATTTCCAGTGTGACCAATGAGTAGGAGTATCATGCAAGATACGGTCCCAGCTTTAAATGGCAACATGTCTACGTTCAAAACAACGAGACACTTAGAATTATGTTTTTAAGGAATATAGATTATTATTTTTTTAAAATCAATTAAGTCTATCAGCTCAGTTTCTTTTACTCTAGAAATATATGTATAATACTTACATCACTTCCAAACCTGAATACCTTCCGTCTGAATTGGGAAATTCGGGTAACGTAACTGAACAAGATACTTTTTCTCCTATTGCATTCGACTATTCAATTGTTTATTGTCTTATATTTCAAAATCTGTTTTCTAGAGCTCTGCAAAGTATCTTCATACCTCTTGTAGATTTATCTGCAGTTAATTAAATTTGGTGTCCCTATAATAATGAAAGTTGAAAATAACTTAGAAGCAAGTGTAGGGCAGGGTGGAGCAGTCCAATTTTGCATTGAACTTCTGAGGCTATTGATCCCTTTTTTAAATCTGTGTGAATTTATGGAAATTTTCACCTAATTGCCACATCACAGATTTTTAATTCTGCAAATTATCTTAAATACTAGCTACTATGGGAATTTGAACAAATGCCATTTCCAGATATCATTGCCATACAGAGTTTCATATCCCTGTGAAGGACAATACTAGTCTCTCATAAATAAGGTGCATCTTTCTTGTTTATCAGTATGGTATCACTTACAATATATAGTGCTCATATAATTCTAACTGGGTTTTTTTTCTGCTAGAAAAATGCTCACACCGAGGAGTGACTGTCTTTGGCTTTAATTACACACTGTGTTAAATATTATTTTAAGAGTGCGTTCTTATTTAAAGTACTTTCACTAGCCTTACCCTGTGTTCTCTAGTTTTCAAAGTTTCTTGTGATTCCGCCACAAACACAAATCACTGGCCTTAGTTCTGTATAGAGTGCAGAGAATAAAAGCGTATCTAACTTGCATAAATGTTCACAATTTTGCACCAAAAGGTAGCCTAACTATCAAAGACTGACTCAAAGTTCTGTTAACCAACATAGTGTGCTCAGAATACCAAATATTGCATAAATTCTCTTGTCGGTGAAGAAATACATCCAAATTCTGCTTTCACCTGCATGTGTGCAAGGACAGAACATACCTGTCTGTATGAAATTTCTATAAAAAAAGTGTCTCTGCTGTGGTGTTCTTCAGTGTGTAGAGTAGAATAATCAGCAAAGATTGAGTAAGAAACACATCAGATGAAGGGAAAAAACACTGGTATGTAAGAAAATAAAATTTTGTCATGCTGCTTCAGTCCTAATCTTTTTCAGAAGCGCTTACCTCAATGCTGGTGGCTCTTAGCAGCTTTTGCATTAGAGGCCACAGTTAGAACTGCAGGGATGCTTTTTCACAACAATCTGCTGTTAAGGACACAGACTGTAATTCATTGTTTTCTAAAATCTCTGGCTTTCTAGCAAGTATAATTCTCCAGATTCATCCCCAGTGAGACTTTTGCAGCATTAGTGGGTCAAATCCTCATTTGGTTTAAAGGCAGTGCTACTGTGAAATAGATTTATTTATCAGCATCATCTACAGTTCTAAAGAATTCAGCCCACAGAAATGTGTAGACAAATAGTGCAATACTTTCTCTCTTCTAATTGCCATTGGTTTAAGGAATGACTGATTTTTAAACAGTTTAGTGAACTTTTATGCTCTGGAGTAATTTCTCTCAATATCTTCCACAGACTGATTTGTAGGTTTGTTAGTTTTGCATTTGCATGGTGGTTCTGGGGAGTTATACAGGGTGCACTCTTCCTCCCAGTTCTTCCTTCCTTTATCAGGGCATACCAAATTTTCAAACATTGGTGTTATTTTTCTCTTTTTATGTTTATTACTGGAACTCCTCATGCACTTGGAGACTGCAAAGCTTCACATAATTGTATTCATCTATTTTGAGGATTCTTATATTTTCATGTATATTTTAGTTCTTTTTCAAGGATTTTCTAGGAACTACGAGCTCTTTTTTGATGATTCTTCATGACCATTCATTGTGCTTTCCAGCTTGCCCTCTTGGATGAATATATACTGAGACTACATAAGTTTGTGTGTGAATATACAAATATGTGTGTATATGCACGCGTACATAAGTGTATGCACATGTATGGATAGGTATACACACTTGTGTATATGCATAAACATATTTAGAATATGCATTTATGGATATTCATAATAGCATATCTAGGCACATAAGGAGGCACACAGACCATAGCTGCCAGAGTGGCTAGCTCAATAAAACTATCATAGAGCATGATTTTTTTTCTATGGTCTTTTCAAGGACTCCAGCTTTTCATGACACTTTCAGAAGTCAAGCATATAGTAGTATCTGTTCATCACCGTGACAAAGCATTTTTGTCTTCTGCAAATTGAAGTTCATTACATTAGTGCTGATGTTCTCTCAGCATGTGGTCGATGTCAATTATTTTTTGCTTCTTTGTAACGAAAGCTGCTACATACTCATTTCAATTCTGTTACAGAGCTCTGAAGTTCTGACAAGCTGTGAGCAGTTCTTCAATCAGGTAAACTTATGAACAGCTTCATACTAGTTGGAATCATCATGTCCTGACTAACCTGGATTTCTCACAACTTGTCTCTATGTTTGCCTCATACACAGTGGCTAGGTTGTCCTTTTCTTGTCTCAATTTTTAGAGCTTGTTGCAGAAGACATATCCAAACCTCACTTGTTCACATGAACCAGCTGTTTCCAAATGTTGGACAAGCCGATTTTATTTTAACGGGTGCATGCACAAGATAATTCACATTGATCTGAAACTTGGACCATGTCCACGTGAGCAACCTACCTTGCCCTTGTCCAAGTCAGCATGAAGTCTCTAGTCAGATCAAGCTGAGTTCTGTTCCTCCGGGAATAACAGCCCTGCTCTCAAGACTAGCGTCTGGGCTGCCATTATCAGTCAGATGGACAGAAACCAACCTGGTCTTAAATCTTGAATAAAGAGCTTCTTAATCATACTGTATTCAGATGAAAAAGAAACTCAGAAGGTGAAGTTACATTAAAAATCTCTTTCAACTCTTCTACCTGCTGTGGTGCTCAAATTCCCATTTCACTTCCAGGAGTCTGCCGTAACTTTGCTATATTTTACACAGATATATTTATATAAGTATATATATATATGCATATCTTATCTCTAGCTCTGAATCTATTGAAAACTGGTTTTAATTGTTTAGGTATTCAAAAAATTTCTAAAAATATAAATCTTCCAAAGCCCTTGTTTATCTTATGACTCATTAGAGGGACAATAACTGATTGTGTGTTTGTATTACACTGACAACTAAATGTGTTGAGAAAGATCAGTCATGCCCTTAGTGCCTGCATTCCCTCTACTATGTGCACATACATTGCCAGTGACCAGTGTGGATGTAGCATCAAAATATTGAAACAAAGGGCATAAAGGAAAGAGGGTTGAAAAGATTAATTTCATGTCCCTCCAGATAGTAAGTCACCAGAATTAATTTTTTATGATGGAAAGCAGGAAGAGTGTAGTGGCTGTGGAGCTGCCACTGTTTTCCGGACTTACGCAGTACCGTATGTGTTAGGTAGGTAGAAATTTGTTATCAGCAATATAAAAACATCGGTCATACTGACAAGTTTAATGAGAGGGAAGCATGGAAGAAGAGATTGCAATCTAAAGATACAATTAATCCTCTGGAAAAGAAGTTTGAGTTGTGTAACTTGTTCATTAAAACACAGAATGACAGACTGACAGACTCACAGACCGGCTGAGGCTGGAAGGCACCTCTGGAGATTGCCTGGTCCAAGCCTCTGCTCAGAGCAGGGCCCATGACAGCAGGTTAGTCAGGGCCGTGTCCAGTTGAGTTTTGACCATCACCAAGGATTGAGACTCCACAGCTTCTCTGGGCAACCTGTTCTTGTTCCTGACCACCTGTGTCATGAAGAAGTTTTTTCTTACGTTTAAGTGGAATTCCCTGTGTTTCAGTTTGTGCCCATTGCCTCTCGTCCTGTCACTGGGCACCGCAGAGAAGAGTCTGGCTCTGTCCTCTTTACTCCCTATATCGGGTGTCTGTGATCCCCCTGAGCCTTCTAGTCTCCAGGCTGAGCAGTCCCAGCTCTCTCAGCCTTTCCTCATATGTCAGATGCTCCTTTCCGTGACACCCTTTGCTGGACTCACTCCAGTATGTTCACATCTCTCTTGCACTTGGGAGCCCAGCACTGGACCCAGTACTTGAGATGTGTCTCACCAGTGCTGAGTAGAGGAGAAGGATAACCTCCCTTGACCTGCTGTCGACAGTCTCCCTAACACAGCACAGGATGCCATTAGCCTTCTTTGCCGCAAGGCCGCACTGCTGGCTTGTGTCCAGCTTGGTGTCCACTGGGGAACCCAGGGCCTTCCCAGCCAAACTCCTTTCCAGATGGGGCATATACTGGTACCTGGGGTTATTCCTCCCCACAGTCAGGACTTGGCATTTCCTTTGGTTGAGCTTCGTGAAACTCTTGGCCCATTTCTCCAGCCTGTTGAGTTCCTCCTGAATAGTAGCACAACAATATCTGGTGTATCAGCTGTTCTTCCTGGTTTTGTACCATACTCACTGAGGGTGTGCTCTGTCCCATCATCTGGATCATTAATGATAATGCTGAACAGTATTGGCACCAATGTATTTTCCTGAGGGAAGGTCTGTGTGACATTGTAGAACCGACATTCATTGCTTATGAAAAAAATTATATTCAGACCATTGTATTACAAAAACTCTGCCTGCCACCTTCATTGGCAGTTCTAAATGCTTCCATGAGTTTTTGACTTGCCTTTTCCATTTCTGCCATTTTGGAGAAAGCTCTTCTTCCTCATCAATGAAAAAAAATACTGTCCAAAAATTGCAAACTAGTAATTTTTAAACTAATTATCATGCTATTTATGTTAAAGTATGAAAATTTTAAATAATATTGTTCGCTTTTTGTGTTGGACTTTAGAGCTCCTAGGATTCATGTTTTCTGTATTTCAAATTTCTATGCAAACATATAAAATTTAGAAATTCAGCTTTGAAAATAGAAGCTCAGATTCTCATAGTTTCTTTTTTTTTTAAAGAAAAAAAACCTGAACTCTTATAAAATGATAATTATTGGTATCACTGGAAGTAGTGAAAACAATGATTTTTCTTAACTGTTTATTGTATGTAGTATTCTTTTTCATTTCCCTGGTTCTGGACTGCACTGATTGATTTTAGGACCTTGTTTCCTCTTCTTTGCTTCCTTAACAACTTGACCTTGATTCCCTTTAATGCAGCAGCATGCAACAGTCAATGAGTTTTCACTAGATGGTCATCTAAAAGGCACGTTGTTGTCAAACGATAGAGATAGGTTATTAGAGTTTGTTTGTCTTCCTTTTCAGAGCTCAGTGGTCACCCTATTTTTAGTTCAGAATGCTTTTATATTTGCTTTGCTCAGTTCTGCAAAGTGCTGCAGGCGTTCCGATGAAGTGATGGGTTCCCTGAAGACCCAGGAGGCAGGAGCATTTAGCATTTATTGGATCACCTGTCTTTTTTCACCATTTATAAATGTGCATTAGTACTATTCTCCTGTATCCTTCCAAGCACAGTGAGCCAGTTTGTCCTTTCCTGTATTGTTGTATTGGGTGATTATGTATTTGTGAGGCTTCTTTGCACTAAGACACTTTTTCTCACAATCCTCTTTCTTATTTTATCAGGAAGTTCAATAATGTTTCAGTAGTGAAACTCCTTTATGCTACCTGCTAGAGCAATTGCACTAGACTAAAATTGATTTGCTACATTTTTGGATGGTTTTTCTTACTCTTGTTCATATTGTGCACTTGGAAATCAAACGTTAGCAAAGATTTCTCCATCTGTCAAAGATGACAATGTAGTAGACAATATGATATTAATGAGGAGAGGCATGACAGAAATAAAAGGAAGTGTTATGTATTTCTGCAAATGCTGTTAATACAGCATCAGAAAATGTTTTAATACCAAGCTTCAAGTAAGCCCTGCTCCTTGTGATGCCCACATGAGCCTTTTTTTACAGGAACTGTTGTAGCATCTGCATGTATTATCCAAGTACACAACATATGGCTGCTTTACTCTATTCATGACATGGCCAGGCAGGATCCAACTGCTTAAGGTAGCAAATCATATTAGGAAATTGCCACTGTAATGCTTCACATATAATTTGTAATTATAGATCCGCAAGCATACTTAAATCAGCATACAGGCAATCAGTGGGTAGGTTTTATTGACATCTAAAAGAAGCAACACTGATAATCTTGCTTCTTCAGGACAAGAGGACATTCAGGATAATCAAGTCCAATTCTTTTGAACTCTGGGATATCACACCTTTAGCAGTTGGTAAAAGTCCACCTTAGTTTTGTCGTCTACCTGCCCTATTAGAAGACTCGTCCAAAATCACGCTCCTGTCTTCCCGGCTATTTGCACCCATTTATTTTCATACCAGTCTGGTCCTTTAGTTTAAGCAGTAGCTTTTGCTTCCTGTACTTTGCTCTTCCCTTTCTCTCACCCTCTCTCCTTCCCACTCTCTGCCAGAAGGAAATGTCATAAGCTGTCTTTCCCCATTGGTTTCGTAGCCTAAGCTAGCCACATGTTAGCCTTCCAGGCACATTATTATCCTTCTTTCATTTAATAGTTGTTTCTGTTTCTTTAATCATCCTACAAATCCTCCTCTGTACTCTGCCAGTGGCTCTGCACATAGGTAACGTGCAGACAAGAGAAGTACAGACACTGTAGTATCATTGCTAATATAAATATTTGTATATTCAAGTTCTTAAAAGACCTGTAGGCTAACAGTTAGGTTCCTGATCTAGGAAGATGATAAGCAACACAGAGAAAAAAACAGGAGAGGAAGAGACTCAGGTTTGTACAGTTCATGACTGTCTTTGCTCAGAATACCTGCAATTATTAAAAAGTTGTAATCAAATGAAGTACCAGTTAAATGCAGCACAGCCCACTGTACCTGTTTAGCTCTGTTTTCATAGACAT
>VYZV01037786.1:187-15215 GCA_013401275.1 Pandion haliaetus | reverse complement strand
TCCAAAAACTAGAACCTGAGGTTAAATGCTTTGCACTTTGCCACCTGATATTGCTATGCTTCTTGTATAACACATTCATGACACAGTGAGTTTGTATGTTCTCAGGCACTGATCCACAGACATTTTAAGTAGTGTCAGAGTATGGACTTCAGTGATGCTTAAATGTATGCTTTCAGTTGAGCATTCGTTTAATTGCTTTGCTGAACAAAGAGACAGAGCTGCAAGTTTGTGAAAATAATACATTGATGACACTGAGAAAGTATCTCAAGTAGTATATGACAAACAAATTTCACTTTGGAGGTTAAGCAGATAACTAAATAATCCTCCTATATATTAACAGTGCTAAATGTTGCTATGCCCAGAGCTCAGTGAATGCATATAATAGGTACATTTGAACAGAGAATAGTATTAGGAATGAAAGCCTCTAGACAGTAAGATAAATAAAATTCTCCACTACAATTGTAGTTTTCTTTATCAACAACAGTGGAAAGATCATGTTCAGCAGCAAAACTGATCTATAAATTGTGCCTTTCAGCTGAAAACTTCATTTACCCTCAGATGTTTATTTCAAGGCCTGTTGGGCTGTGCCATTTCATTACTTACTGCCATTTCAGAAATAGATAAAAGTTACTGTCAAAATTCTAAAATTGTTTATACTGTAAAAAAACAGTGAAGCTGAACAGGGTGAAAGGGCAGGATTTGTACTGATACTACTAGAGTTCAGAAGTGCAAGAGTGTAATCTGCAAAGGAATCTTCAAAGACCTGGTGGTTTCTGAGAAACCTGATACCTCAACAAGCTGCAAAAATTCACCTTGGTTTGTTTTTGAAGTTTTCTTTCTGATCTCTGTAGCTGGTAAGCTGTGACATGGGAAGCAGGGGGTGGATGAATGCACAAAGGTGAAGTTTGCTGACTTAGGTGACCATGACTAGCCCAGTCCTTCTTGGGCTCTGCCAAATCAAACCAGTGCAGAGCTTTGCTTGCTTTCAGGGGAGTTACTAGATGGCTAATTGTCTAGGACAGGCTAAGAAAGGATCCTGGAGAGCAACTCAATATTTTTTTTCGTCTTTCTTGCTATATCAACTTCTTTTCTTAGTTCACTTCTACAGTGTTCTCAGAGGTGCTAGGATCAAATGTCTGTGAAACGTCTGACCGCATTTGTTTGGCCACACTTCACAGGGTGGATGTTGTCTTTAGCATGTGACTATGAACTTTGATAAGAGCTGTTCCGGCCTAAGCTACTTAACATTTGTTTTTGTTATTTGTAGTGCTTGAACCTATGAATCAGTAGATTTATGACTACATGATAATAGTTTTCCTGTGGTAACAAAAGTCCTTTAATTGACAGATCTGATGTGTGCATATCCGCATAATGTTGCACAAAAAAAATATTTTATTTTTATCAGACAATTTATTAGCAGAATTTCTCACGTTTGAGTGGAGATGCAGATACATAAAACCAAAAGCATGTCAGCATCTTGTTAGACAGGCTAATATCTTGCATTTGCCATATACTTACCACAGCTGATTATTAAAATTATAAGAGTATTAACAAATGCTTAACTGAGTAAGTCAGCCTTGTTTTCTACACTATCAGAACTGTGGCGGTGATTTTAAAGTTCGTATGGACAAACAACACAAATTCCAAAATGTTGTTCCCCAGTTTGTTACAGCTACACAGCCAGCATTACAGCTACCTTGCATTACATCCACGCAAGATGAACAGATGGTAGGACAGACTTTCAGAAATATCCCACTTCCCACTGTACTACCCTTTTTAATATGGTTTCTTCTTTCTAAAAGAAACAATTTATTAACTTAGAAGGGAACAGGTCTAGAACTTCTAATACATTCATGGCAGCCGTGTGTGCATTTGGGGGGGGAATCCACAAAAAAACCCCAAGGTCATATTTTTGTGTGGTACCAAGTGCTGCCTACAGGCTGCTGAGTTTTTCTTATTCCCAATAAGTCAACTGGACTTAGAAGATATGGGTGCCTGAAAACAAATCCTAAATAAACAAACCAGACCATTGTGGCCATATAAGCCTATGTTTTGTATACAAAACTTCATGGACTGCTTTGTTTTCACCTTATTAAGGACTAAGGAGCTGATATTCAGGTTGCTTGCAGTACTAATCAATGAATTGCTGATAATTTTTCTTCTGCTAGAACTGGTCATGGGTCCTAAGCCAAAACAGTCCAGATTTTTGAGAGTATGGATCATTCTTTTTTACAGGTAAAAAGCATCTTGGTGCTTAAAAGGGAAGTAGTGAGTATACTATTATAGGAATACAGAAAAAATGGAACTATAAAATTGGCCCAGTTTTATCTGATGAGGAGATTATATAGATGCTAAGTATTAAAGGATAGCACTGTATATAATCAAAGTACATTTTGTGCAGTGTGTCTAAGTTCCTGTAGGAAGTATTTAAATATTCAGAAGTAATGTGTTAGGTATTCACTTAAAATGCATTAATGAATGTAATGCTAATGATTTTTTTTATTTTATTTTCTGCCTCAAAATATAAAAAATATGTAGGACTCTGTTAATTGACTGACCTGATTCCAATTTAACTCTCCTGTTTCTGTAATCAATCAAAACAGTCATCCAGGGTTCTTTTGTCTTCAAAGTGCGAGGCAAAATGACTAAATCAGTATTTTGCAGATTAGTTCATACTTCTCTGTATATTCTGATTTTTTGTAACATTGTAAGTGTAATGACATATACTTTAGATCCAGTTCATGTGTATTAAGCAATACTTGAACAGAAGTCTTGATTTTATTTTTTTTCTTATCCAACAGAAAATACATGTCTTCAAGAAGACATTGCAGGCTTTGATCTATCCAATATCATCAACTACACCTCATAATTTTGAAGTTTGGACAGCTACAACTCCTACATACTGTTATGAATGTGAAGGTCTACTTTGGGGCATAGCCAGACAAGGCATGAGATGCACCGAATGTGGTGTCAAATGCCATGAGAAGTGCCAAGACCTTCTAAATGCTGACTGTTTGCAGAGTGAGTATTTCCTTGCAGAGTGAGTATTTCCTGACAGCTAAAGCTTTGCAATACTTCACACCTTTTGATTTTGTGTGTACACTCAGATATTTCCTGAAACGAAGGGCCAGATAATCAGAAATCAGTGAAGGCATGTTGATGTTCATTGGCTGAGAAGCTAGCCACAAACTTTATGAAATACCTACTGTTTATTTTCCTTTTGTCCTTGGAACTTGCTGAAAGTTGCTGGTCAGTTACAAAATAATGTTTGGTAGCATCAGTATATTATTTACTTTCCACAGCCTATGGCTACATCCAGAGCAATTTGTTACATGAAGTAAACCCTAATTGTTTTATTTAACTCAGAACACAAGAAATGTCAAAGCAAAGATAAAAAAATATATTCCTAATACTTACTGTAGTCATATTAATATGCTATAGAATAGACAAAGATATGAAACAGCAAATAGGATCTTGTTCCTGTAAAATACCAAACCATGTATGTGTAAGGGAAAAAAAAAAAATGTCAGGAAGTCCTTTGGGACTAGAATTAAGGTGAAAGAATCTTTTTCTTTGCTTTTTCATTGGCCAGATTGATTCCAGTCACCATGCATTCTCCTGCAAAAATATCTGAGGTGCATTTAAACCATACTTAAATTACAACACAATTACTACGCGAGATTCTAAACAACAGAAAATCCAGACCTGCAAACTTTCTGATACTCAGATTTTATGAATGGAAGGGGCTTTTACAACTCTGGAGTTATTCCACATTGTTTGCTGTTGATATATTCCTGAGGGTTTACCTAGCTTCTACATGTAGGAAAAGTACATAGATACTCCAGTCAGGTCTTCTTTCTTCCCACTGTCTTCTCTGTGTGAGCAGCTGTCACAAGTGATGGATTCTCAAGATTCATATTGTTCAGGAACTATAATTATTTCCTGGAGCAACTGACCTCATGGAGCATAAATCAATGACAAATTTCTAAACCAAACTGCTTAGTTGTGGTTAATTGTGATTCTACAATGTGGTTGACACGGGGCTGTGTTTGACAGCTAAGCTTTTGACACAGTTTGACAAGTGAGAAAAGAACGTTTGCTTTGAAAATCAAATATTATAAAAGTATTTTGTGCAGCATTAATATGATTGTTGGTAGTGAATTTTCAAAACTGTAATAAAGCAAAGAAGATACTCATTAGTAGCTTCTTCAATAACTGCAAATAACTTCTGTTACCTGGATAGTAACAAAAGAAGGTATGCTTTCATAATGTCAGTTCCTGTTCACTCTTATTGACTAATTGTCCCATTTCATTCTAGGTACATTTTGAGACTAGCTAAAAATAATTAATTGCACATTAGCCCATTGATCTCTCTGTTTTAGGCAGTCATTTGACACCCTAGTTCTGCTGGGAATCACTTGGCTTATTGTCCTGGTTTTGTATGGGACAGAGTTAATTTTCTTCTTAGTAGCTGGTACAGTCTGTTTTGGATTTAGTGCGAGAATAATGTTGATAACACACTGATGTTTTAGTTGTTGCTAAGTAGCATTCATCCTAAATTAAGGATTTTTTCAGTTTCCCATGCCCTGCCAGGAGGCAGGTATACAAGAAGCTGAGAGGGAACACGACCAGGACAGCTGACCCTAACTAGCCAAAGAGATATTCTACACCACAGAACGTCATGATGCTCAGTATATAAACTGGGGGGAGTTGGCTGGGAGGGGCCGATCACCGCTCGGGCATCAGTCAGCTGGTGGTGAGCAATTGCATTGTACATCACCTGTCTTTTCTTGGTGGTTTTTTGTTTGTTTGTTTGTTTTATATTCCTTTTCATTATTATTAGTAGTAATAGTATTAGTATTGTGTTTTCTTTTACTTTAGTTATTAAATCATTCTTATCTCAACCCATGAGGTTTACTTTTTTTTTTTTTTCCTATTCTCCCCCCCATCCCACTGGGTTGGGGGAGTAAATGAGCAGCTGCATGGTGCCTAGTTGCTGGCTGGGCTTAAACCATGACACTTAGATTACCTGGACTGAGAGGCACGAAAATGAGTTAAAAGAATAATGAGCTTGTACTTCTGCTGGCAACAGGGTATGTGCAAGTCACTTGCCAACTAACTGCTCATTAAGTTGATGGAGGAAGTAGGAAGTAGAAATAGCTTTCCTAAATTTAATCTCTCCCCTTATGCACATCTTGTTTAGCTCTATTTATGTACAGGAGGAGGAAAACATGGAGGAGGGGCACTGATTTGATTCTGATATTCTCAAAATGGAATGTGGGATTCGATTCATCTTGTAGGAGGGCCTCAAAACAAATCTGTATGGATTGCAGTGGATCTAATTGAAGCTTACTCTCTGCACATTCTTCAGGGAATTGGGCTATTGCTGGATTTGGAGCTACGTTGCCTGGACTCTCATCTGCTGCTCCTTGAAAATGCTGATTGTATTCTGTGGCAAAGAGATAACTATCAAGTGTTCTATACAGTGTTGTGGGAATTCCCCTATCATAATTACATACTTAATGGTCTAGAAATAAAGCATAGCTGAAACTTTCTCCATCAGAAGAGGATGTTTTCTTTCTGAGGATTTAACAGAACAGTATATTGTGTTCTAACACATTGTTTCAGAAATATTTTTAATTTAAGAAAATCAAGATTGATTCACTCCATGAATGAGAGGCATGCAAGACATCTTGATTTGACAGTAGAGTAATGAAATATTGCAAAGATCAAATGGTTATGAGCGTTGTAGCCATGCCTTTCTGTTTGGAGGAACCTTTCTGTTGCTGTTAGTTGGGTTCTTCTTGTCTCACATCTTGTTTCACATCTGTGAAAACCCTCCTCTATTCTACCAGGCTTCCCAACCTAGTTACCACGTGCCATTCAGTCCCTTTTTTAATTACATTAGAGGGAGTTGGGAGTTCTTTTGTATTGAAAGTTTGATACGGCAAGCACATTTATTTCTATCTCATGGATCATCTGTCCTGTAGTGCACTCTACTAAGTACAGCAGAACACAGATCAATGGCACATTCTAAAGTGATACCTCACATCCAATCATCCCTGATTTTAAGAATATTTAGAACTGACTTTTAGGATTTGGATTTATTTTTATCAGAGAAAACAGCAGTTAAGTCTTTGTCTTCTCATTCCTGCAGAAGTTTGCAGAGTGAAAAATGAAAACTTCCTGAGATGCCTGTGGAAGCTAGCATTTTAATCTATTTCTGCTATTTGCGAGTGTCACAGTTCAAACAGGAATTGTTACTAAAGCTATTTCTGCTCAGTTATAAAAGCATTGTGAGAAAAGCAAGATCCAAGATCATGTCCCTGACAATATCAGGGTTACGAGTTTTCTTGCAGTCCTTATGTAGTCTATGATTTCTCGTAACAGAGAATGGTTAAGAGAGATTGTTCTTTCTGAGGCTTCTTAAAAGCGATGAAATCTCTTGTCGCTGTACTCAACTGGAAAACAGCATTCAAGTCAGCTAGGCTCGAGTGTAATACTTTTGTATTTCTGTTTGCATGACCTCCAATGTGGTCACAGTTCACTTTTGTCTGAGCAAGAATACAGGAACTGATTCCAAGTGTAACTTTAGAGCTGAGCTGTTTTTCAGGGTGCCACAAGCATGCAAGTGGCATGAGAGATGTATCCATCCCTGTAATAGTTGAATCTTGGCTAAAACTGAAAAGCTACAGACGACATACAGAGTAAAAGTATCCTTTTTATCTTCTTTTTCACTTACCTGAAGAAAAAATGGCCCATATCACCAGCCTAAAAAACCATAAATGGTTCAGAGCACCATGTTGCCTTTGAAGAATTTTTACAAATATATAAATTATAAGATTGAGAGAAAGCCTGCAAAAAATAAATAGGATTAGCAGTCGTCTGTGGTGTAAACAGTTTGGAAACATTAAACAACTGAGCCTTGAATGAGTAAACCTCTAGAAGGCAAACTGCAGATACAAAAATATTTAACACACCTAAGGGTTCCTGATCTTCCCATTGGTATGCAAATGTTTTTGAGCATCCTGTCACATTTTTTGCAACAGGTGAATTGTTCAGTGAGTTTGAATGTTATAGTACTTTGAAAATGAGGTTCATGTACTTTGTTTCATTTACGTTAAAAATATTTAATGCTCCATTGAAAAAATGAATTGACCAGTGCAGTTGGTTAAATCTGTATTGCTAAGAAAGCTCATGCTAACAGTATCATAAAATGAAATGAATGTGGTGCACTGTGGTTATTTTTACCACAATCATCCTTTTGGCCATCTCATAATCACTAGGACATATTGGCCTCCAAGCTTCTGTGATTTTTTTATTTTTTTTATACGTAATGATTGCTAATGTAGACTGTAGAAACTAATTAACATCTCAAGCACTTTAAGGTCAATATCTAAGATTGTTCTAAATTAGGTTTAAAAAAAATCAGCAGTAGTTTCATTAGGCCTCTCATCTTCAACAAGATATCCCTTTCTAGTAGTAGGTGCAATATTATACGAGAATTGATTTCAATCATGTTGAGTTTGTATCAGTACCTAGGGTAAAAGGGGCTTGTTAACTTCCTATGCAATATAAATCATGATATTGTCTTAATTATTCTGATGAATATTGCATTAAAAGAGCTGTTGATAGACTGTCAGCAATAGAGGATGTAAAAACAGCTGCAATAAATAATTTAGTGTAAATAGAAGGCTATGCTGATTTTTCAGTAAAACTTAAAGTAAGTTGCATTTTAACACATATTCCAATTTTATCTGTACTGTCTCAAAAATCAGCAAGGTTTTCAAGAGGAATATGTTACTGCCATTCAGATTGTGTCCATGGTTTATCATTTGGTTATGATGTTGTATCTGTACTTCTTAAGGAAGAGCAGAAAATAAGAGAAAATGAAAAATGTTGCTTTCCTTCATCTTGCAAGAACCACCTGTCACGCTTTCCAGGCAGCTCAGCAATCATCTCTTTTGTGATAAAATCACTAGAGAATTCTTTAACTAGTATTTGGTTTCATGGTAGCATTTAATTCTTTTTCTACTAATTCCTAATTTTTCAGTGTGGAAAATCCTTAATCACTAGAACTTTGGTCTTCTGCATTCCAAAAAACTAGGTACTCAGACCAAGAGATTTTCAGGATTTCTCAAGATTTAGTAGCCATGGAAAATACCTTGAAGAAGCCATATAATTCAGCCTTTTTGATAATCTGGAATCATTGGTATCTGTTATCTCATCCCACACTTTTCCAATCTTACAACGTTATGGCTTCCTACTTTATTATATATATTTACATACACCTCTTTCCTTTTTGTCCTCTGACGTGCTAAGAAACCCTTAGACACAATGAAAACAGTAAAGAAAACACAGCATATAATATGTTTTGTAAGACTTCACTGAGATCTTGTGCTGAAAGATGACCCCTTCCAGCTCTATAGATGTATTGATAATTTCTTCTTTAGCCATTGCAAGCTGAGAGTGCCTCAACAAAAAATGCCATCAAAAGAACATAATGGTGTTTGGCAGTGTTGTAGAAGGGAACTATGTTCCTCTTCAGTATTGAAATATCTGAATTCTAATTGCATAGCAAGTTGTTCAACATAATTTTGTCTTAATTTTACTATCCATTTAAAGGGAACAATAATATTTTGATCCCCCCAGGAGTTGAGGATGGCTAGCTGGATGATGTTTTCACAACCTTTTGGAAGGGTAACGTACTTATTACTGCTAGTGATAATGATGATGACAATTGTCTCACTCAGTGCCATGAGCGTGTAGCATTTGACAACATGAGCTAAAATTCAGCAATACTTCTAGCGAGTGGTAATTGATTATAAAATTTGTAGTAGTCTTGCATCTTGCTTTATATGTCAGTCTCATCAAGAGTTGAAATAGTCTGTTTAGCACATCAGCAATTTAAATTTTTGCTTCCAACATTTGCAATACCATTATGACCACACAAGTCTGATGTTTCTTTCCTTGCACCCAACTGCAAGATGGACATTTGGTTTTTTCAGGAGTACACTTAGGTTATTCCAATACAATATGTATTGTAGAGACATTGATCAGAAACACTTTCCTCTGACAGACAATGGACATTTTATAAGGAGAACTTCACTTTGGCTTTTAAAGGGCCTCGGAGATCAGTTACGATTTTTAGAGAGAGAAATCTCTCCAGAGCTCTCCTGGGAAGAACTGTGAATAAAACCTGTAACAGCATGGTCTCCTTACACCTTTTTTTTCGATGTCTTGGATAAATCAGCAAATCACCTTAGTATTTTCTTTGTTTTCCAAACTTATTTTATAGGATAGACCTGACATACCACCACAGGTTAATACAGTCTAGAAGTTATTCTCACATAGATAATATCCTTTGATCTCTTCCACCATCCTCATATATTTGCTGAAATTATCAATAATGACAATTTTACTGGAGAGAGGAACCTGTCTGTTCCATACCTGTGATATATTAGTTTCTTGGGTGGTCACGTAAGAAGAGTTTTACAAAAGGTCCTAAAGTTTTAATATCACACAAGCACAGGTGTGGTGTCTAATGATTGAGTTTTAATACCACAATTTAGTGCCTACTTCTCAGCTTTCTTCCTTTTTATTCTTTTTTTCTGGGTTTTTTTCCTGTATTTTTTCTTTTTTCTCTTTTTTTTTTCTTTTTTTAAAATGCTGGCATTTGGTAGTACTGTGAAAACAAAGCATGCTGTCATGTTGCACTCCAGGTGGCTTATAGATCATTGCCAAGGTATCAGCAAAAGAGAGCCAAGTGTTGCTGCATCTCAGAACCAACCCTGCAATACCTGTGCTCTGTCATTAGGTTTCCATCTGCACGATACAAGCCTTTGTAGCAAAGCAATACATTTCTTTCTTGAAAATATATTGGGTTTAGAAAACTAAAAAGTTTGAAACTTTCTACTGCTGTGATATTTACATCTATTAATACACCTGCACCTTTCTGTTTTTTAAGAGGAAGGAGACTACTATTTCCTCCCTTGAATCCTATCCCTGGCCTGCAGCTCTTAAGAGCATGGTAATACAGGTTCACATCACTCTTAGTATGATGAATTTGCAAAATTAAATTTCATAAGTTTCTCTGTCTCCATCTTACTCTTTCCAGAACCTTCTTTGTGTCTACTAGACACAGTATTCCTTGCAGAAATTCCCTGGGTGGTTCCACTGTTAGAATTCTTGGCAAAGCATTCACTTTAATCTGTTCAGCTGCAACCTGAGTATAATGTCATGTCTACTCTTTGGGAGACAGGGCATGGAAGAGTGGCTTAAATAGCCATCAGAAGATTCCACTGTTAACATCAAGCTTTATGAAATACTTCTTTGTTCATGTATGATGTTTAAAGAAGGGATAGAGTGCACTATTGATCTGGAGTGAGGATGTCAAGTCAGTGTTACAAAACTGTTTGACAGTTAGGGTAGTCCTAAACTAATTTAAACGCTTAAATCCAGTGAATGCTTACATTCAGTAAATTCTGAATGCTTTGTTAAATGGATTTATGTGTGTCCTGGTTTCAGCTGGGATAGAGTTAATTGTCTTCCTAGCAGCCGGTACAGTGCTAAGCTTTGAGCTAGGTATGAGAGGAATGTTGATAACGCACTGATGTTTTCAGTTATTGCTCAGTAATGTTTAGTCTAAAGTCAAGGCTTTTCAGCCTTTGATGCCCAGCCAGCAAGAAAGCTGCAGGGGCACAAGAAGCTGGGAGGGAACACAGTCAGAGCAGCTGACCCAAAGTGACCAACGGAGTATTCCATACCATATGACGTTTTAGGAACTGCGGCGGGCGCGTTGTGGAGGAGGGATTTCCGGGTTGGTCGGTCGGCGGGTGGTGAGCAGTTGCGTTGTGCATCACTTGTATATTCCAATCCTTTTATTATTATTGTTGTAATCTCATTAGTGTTATCATTATTAGGTTTTTTTTCTGTTCTATTAAACCGTTCTTATCTCAACCCACGAGTTCTACTTCTTTTCCCGATTTCCTCCCCATCCCACTGAGTGTGGGGGGGAGTGGGTGAACGGCTGCGTGGTGCTTAGTTGTTGGCCGGGGTTAAACCACGACAATGTGATAATTAAATTTTTTTAATGAGCACTCTTCCAGGAAGGAATGAAAAACTTCCTATGAGTGCAGGCAGCATCAGCAAATATTGAGATGTATCTGGAAGCAGTCAAGAAAACATCTAAAGCTGCTATGCCTATTTGTTTCTGCTGTTCATTGGATTTCCACTGTGGGAGAGCATAGCAGGAGTCTAGATAAATGTCCTTACTGTCAAACTAAAAATTCTCTCAAAAATGAGGTGGAAACATTACCAGTTTTAAATACTGTTTCTATTAATTTGGGGGAGGGGGTTGTCCTAATCAACCAAGTATGGTTTCTTGTACCATCCTACTCCACAAGGAGAGAGTAAGGAGTGAAAATATTACTATATCATGCTGACTTAGAAAAAAATTTAAGAAATTATTTGAAGAATTATTCACATATGCATTATGGAAGTTTAGATAGTAACAGAGGCAAAGGAGAGAGCAGACAGACCCAGATACTGCACACTTCTACAGAGCTTTCTGGCAGAATCAGTATGCTTAATTATGTAAGAAATGTTACTCACATGTTCAGATGTTTTCACGGTACTGATCAGTACTAAATATTAATGATTCAATAAATATTTCTAGGTATAACACATACCTGACTGAAGTTGAATATTAACTTGTCATGTTAAACTAAATAAATTGGTAATTTTAGGTATCACAAAGAATAAATATAAGAGTCTTGATATTATCCAGATGAAACACATATCTCCTTTGAGTACTGCAGTATCAAGAATTGGCTGGAGACTCTAGAAGAGAAAAAGAACTGAGATAGTAACTTTTTAATAAAAGTATTGACCTTTTCTCTCATTTCAGGAGCTGCTGAGAAGAGTTCCAAACATGGAGCAGAAGATAAAACACAGAATATTATTAGTGCTATGAAGGAAAGAATGAAGATTAGAGAGAAAAATAGACCAGAAGTGTTCAAAGTGATCCAGGAAATGTTTAATATTCCCAAAGAAGATTTTGTGCAATATACAAAAGCAGCAAAACAAAGTGTTTTGGATGGAACATCCAAATGGTCGGCAAAAATAACCATCACAGGTAAATTTTTCTTCTGAACTGTTTGCTCTAAGAGCTCTTTCTTCCCTAGTCCCCTGGTTTGGGAATAAGATTTATTATAATTTAGAGCTGGAACTGTGTGTTCAGTTGCATACTTGGTGTATCTATAAATGGTTGAATTTAGAGCATCCTAACTGGAAGAGTTTTAAGTTACAGCTCTTGGCAAAATTACTTTGTATTCCACTGGTCTAGGAAGGAAGATAAGTAAATGGTCCTGTTGTGTCTCCTCTACCTGCTACCAGTATCTCATGCACTACTGCTCAATTTTTTGCCATCGACTACAAGAGTTAAAGTTCACAATTGCATTTATGGGTTCTTAATGACTGTAATGCTAACACTGCAGTTTGCAATTCCAGACTCCATTGGTTTGAAACTCATCATCCATTCTTGTTGCTTGACTAAGAGTGTGTTCCAGTTTAGCGGTGCTGAGCCAGGGAAACCTGCACAGCAGGAACACACTCAAGATTGCTTCCAATTGTATTAGCCTGGTTGCTCATAAAGATTTGCAGGTCTTCTGACTTTGATATTTCAGTCTTGGAATTAAAACCTCAGCACAGAAAATCTAAATAAAAGCTCAGCTGACTACACAGGTCAACTTGACTTCATGTTGTATTGGATTAGAGACAAATAGAGATTATACTAAAAGGCCAAAGAATTGAAAGGCAGTGATGTGAAACGTTAAAGGACTCTGGTTAGATTTCACATCTAAACTAGCCTCAATTTTGTTTTAATATCATGAAAAATAATAAGCCTTCTTCTGCTATAAAAAGTAAATTAAATATTTTCTCTTTCTCCAGGGTTTGCATTATTCCTGTTATGAGGGATAAGGAGATAAACTTTAGGAACTTATTTTTAGCTTTTACTAGTCAGTTTTGCTAAAAATGAGTGAAACAAAAGCTATATTTTTAAAATAAACAATAATGTATACTTAAGTAAGACATTTTTCTCACTATAACAGCAACTTGCATAAAAGGTATGTTTAAGTCAGTTCTTGGTGCCTGATGTTTCACACCTGTACATATGTTAATTTTCCTGATGTATTTTATAAGATATTTTCCATATATCCTCTGTAAGATCAAACACATGCACACTGTTAAAAAAATACAGGAGTGTCCTTTACTACTCTTTTATTTATGAAACAAGTGACTAGGATACCCTGAGTAGATAGATTGCATTTTAGCAAGTTACTCGGTAAACGTGCAAATATTTTCAGACTCTCTATCTGTTGGGTAAACATCACTTTACTAGTGTTGGTACAAAACTCACTTCTATTGCTGAATGGCTTGGTTCTTCTCTTCTAGAAGTAAAACTCATTCTGACTTGAGTTGCGCAGAATCATTTAGGAAGTTATGTTGGAAGGGATTTCTGCAGTATATTCAAACCTTCTGCTAAAAGCAGAGCTAACTTCAAAGTTACATGACCTTGCTCAGGGCTTTGTCCAGACTAGATTTGAAACTCTGCAAGAATGGAGATTCCACATTCTCTCTGGGAAACCTGTCCTCTTACTGGACAAGCTGTTTCAGTTATTAACCACTCGTATTGTAAAACTGTTTTCCTTATATCCAGCTGGGATTTCTCTTGCTGCAGCTTGCAGCTGTTACATCTTACTATTTTACTGTGTGCCTTTGAGAAGAGTCCAGCTTCATAGAATCATAGAATAGTTTGGGTTGGAAGGGACCTGTAAAGGTCATCTAGTCCAACCCCCCTGCAATGAACAGGGACATCCTCAACTAGATGGGCTCGTCTGGGAGCTTATCATCTCTGTGACATGCTCTTTATGTAGTTGATGACTGCAGCTTGATGTCCTCTTAGCCTTCCTCTTCTCCAGGATAAGCAAACCCATTCCTTTCTCATATGTCATGGGCCCCAATCCCCTAACCAAATTGGCAGCCCTCCATTGGACTTTCTCCAGTTTGTCAGTCTTTTACTGGGGAGCTTGAAAGTATAGAAACAATATTTCACCTGGGTGTGGCCTCAGAGGTGTCAAATAGATGCAGGTAAACACTTCCTTCAATTTGGTGTCTATACCCTGAAGAGAGAATGCAAGATTCTCTCTTCATGAGAGAATTTCCCACACCAAGTGAAGAAACTTAGAGGCAAACCTATGCTAATTGTTGGGTCTTACAGAAATATGGAAAGCGAATCCAGACTTCCTGAGGAGCAAAATATTAATAATCTGCAGAGGGAATAGTGGTAGTCTTTCCCTGCTGGTCTTTTAGAGACGAGTACTTCCACATAAATAGCTTAGTATATGTCGGGTCCCAAGTTACAGAAGACTGCTAATTCCTTCCCTGACTGGCATCATGTTCTACCCATCATTAAAAAAATCAGAGTTTTGCTCTGTATTTACCCTTTACCCCAAACTTCCTAAGTCATGTTGCAAGGCATTTGCTGAAGTCAAACTTGATGGCTACTGTGAAGTCTTTCTTCTTTACAGTCCTTAGAATACTTGGGAGTGACCATGAAAATCCTCTGTACTGCACAGAGGTTTGCTGGTTACCTCATGGCAAAGTGTTAAAAGACGTATCGATCTTTGTCAAGTGGTTTGGACTGCTTAAAACTGAGTAGGAAAATAAACTAGACTTAGACCCAGATCTTCAAATCACTGTATCACAAAGTGTTAAAACAATATTTTCAAAAATAATGAAGCATATTCAATCACATTGCTCTTACTAGAAGTATTATTAGTATTTTTTTTGTAATAACCAAAAGGCTTTTCATGACATTAATAAAATTTTAAAATATTGATTATTTCATCTTTATCTCACCTTTTTTTTAATTTCTGGGTTTGTGTATGTTTTATAATGTACATAATGTATCAGTACAGTGGTACATGTATACAATTTGTAAATAAATAAATGTATTTGGGTTGCA
>VYZV01037765.1:320-12827 GCA_013401275.1 Pandion haliaetus | reverse complement strand
CTCACATCTTATTTTAATTCACCATAAGAAAAAAAAAAAAAAAGGCATCTTGATTGCCTTTACCTTTTCTAACAAAATACAGTAGGGAAAGATTACAATTAATGCTAAAAACATAGTCGAGCACACTAAAATCCATGCTTAAATAGGTCTGAGTAAGACTGAATCCTCCAAAGCTAAAGGGCACGGCTGTGATACATGGTCTTTCATCTACATTGCTGTCTCTGATGGCCAAGGAACTTATCACACAGGCACAGCAGGCTCAAGTAGGCNCTCAAGAAGGCAAGTATTGCAGCCTTACCCACTGATTGGGCAGACTGTATTGCCTAATTTCCCCTCAAGTGCTGTTTCAGTGTTGTCTTTTACATGATAAAGGGACAGAGCTGAGACTTTGCCACTCCTGACATTATGAATTAAATTCATTTAAGAAGCATTTTTACTGAAATCACTCTTCTAAACAAATTGTTTGCTGGATTGTCAGAAACTTTTATTTTATTTTCCACCAATCCTGCATTTTCAGTCTTCTTCATCCCTGAAATACATGTCCAGCTGAGTATTTATAATCTCTTTTTCTAACCTTGGGTCTCAATCTGCCATTGTTCATTTTAGAGCATCTTCACTGAAATCAGTTTGGTAAACCAATGATTCATGTATTATCTAGTATTCAAAAAGGTAAAAATCTGGTCCTGGGGATCCTTAAATGCATACTACTGTTAGACTGCTTCTAAAAATCTTTTATAATTTTCCTGTGATTCTAAGTAAAACTCTGAGTCTGCTAGCTTGCTTTGCACTTCAACTTGTTTGTTAGGCCTCCTGCAGGTTCTGTCATTTTCAGTAACATTGCTAACATAACATTAACCAGTGCCGGAGTTTCATTTTCTGCAATTTTTTTGTACTATTGCAGTCTTAGAAAAACAACTTCTGTATGGTTATAAATGCTTAGTTTGAAACAAAGATCAAGTACTTTATCCACCAGTACTTCATAAGACTTTGCTTCTCTGGAGGTTTTCCTTTCTCCGTTCCTGGCATTTTGAAGTTGTTAGATTTAAAACTCCTTTGAGAATCAGTAGTGCAGGCTAAAGAGAGAAAAGGAGTTACTGAGTAGAGGGTAAAAGACTTTGCTTTTTGCAGAAGGGTGAGACCATGGCAATTGGCTAGGCTAGTGCTAAGAGCTTATTGATGTAGGAGTGATGTTGGAGGCGTGAGATGCCAATCACAAATCGAGTGAACTTCAGAATACAAAACAGATAACAGGCAAAAATGGCCTTTCAAGCGGGCAACTGCAGAGTGATCAGAATCTCGGCTGAGAATACAGGGAGAGTTTCCCAAATGAGGGTTGCTTTTTTGACTGCTTAGCTAAGACCTGAGGCAGCCAGCCCCAGGTGCCTAATGGAAACATTTTCTCTATGTACAGTTACGCCTTTCACAGAGTGTCTTTAACAGAAGTCTGCTGTGCCTTTCAATCCATGAAACAAAAGTTTTTCATTTATTGATGATTTTCCTTCGCTTTTTATCCTTGCAGTAGTGCATGTAACAGGAGGAAGCATATGTCCTGATTGTAAGAAAAAAAAAAAGTCATGTTGGTCTGGAATTCACTATTCAGTCAATCACTGATCAATTCACTGATCAATGTTCTCATCATATAATAGGAACACGTACAACTAAAAAAGTAGCAAGTTAGAGAAGGAAACCAATTTCAATCAATGCAGTCAGCTAGTTGAAGGGGGCCTGTCCTCTAACAAAATGGGGAAGTTGTCTCTCAGTTCTTCAGAACAAAAAAAAAAATTAAACATTTTCAAGTAGGAAGATGGCCTCTGGAAAATAGAAGAACAGTATGATTGCTGAAAGCTGAAATTAGAAGTCTTAATTTTGTTCCCAGCCTACAGTTAGAAGACAGACAAACTGTACTTTATTGCTTTCCATAGCAGAATTTTAAGAATTAAAGATATGGGTGTTGGAACAAAGACAGGAAGCAGACTACTTAAGAAATTAAGGTAAATCATAGCTACTGTCTCCATTCACCACCACTGCATTTCTATACATAGTGTCTTTTTCATTTTAAATTAATTGCTAGGTTCAGAAGGAATTAAGTTTGTGTTCTCTAATTGAGTTTAGCAGTGAGTAATGAGGTGGACTTGCCATCATCAAAACACAGTTGTCTGTTAATGACATACATTCATGATTGTTGGAAAAGGATAAGAAGTTAATCTGGTGAGAGGAAGTGCATGTTTATCTGGGTTCTTTATTTACTGTTTCATCTTATTTGCCAGAAGCACTACAATAGTCTGTAGGTAATAGATAAAAAATTCAGTTTTTCACTTTATCTTACCTATATATAATTTGTTTTTAGGACAGTACACTTATATTAAGGGAGTCATGAATCATTAAAAAGAAAAGGCAAAGCATGATATCGAATGGCCTTCATTTTGTGTTGAATACATAAACTGAATTAAAGTTCTTTAATTTGGTGGTTTGGGATTTTTTTTCTTTATTTCTAGTATACTGACTAAACAGTTCATCTATTTATTTTAGTCTACCTGTAAAACAAACAGCACTGCCTTTCGCCTGTGTCTACTTTCTACTTTGACCTGTTGGTCTAAATGCCTGAATGAAGGGGAGCTGCTGTTGTGGGAAAGCTTAGGACTGTAACAGCAGGTACTGAGCTGCTCATGACCAGCCTGCAGTAGGTCTGGAATTATTTTTATCCCTTGCACTCTTATACATATTGCTCATGCTTAATTTATGTAGTGTTTTTAATTTTAATGAGGAAGAGATAAAAAGTATTTATGCATTTCCTAACATATTACAGGTAGACACATGATTAAAACCTTATAATCAAGAAATAATTTTTCACATTCAGAGAGTGCTTGTCCTGCTGCTCAGGACCTATGTTTAATTAAAAATCTGAGCTCTGGTACATACGCAAATATCATTATGTCAACAGTAATAGCCATGAAAACATGAAGGACTCATCCACAGTCTCAGTAGAACAGAAGAGGAAAGCAGTGGGATATCTCGCACCTTCCTTAACTTCACGAAATGAATTGTAATGGACACAGCTCTTCACAAGGTTAGCCCTCCCTTGGCAATTTCCTGGCTGTATGTGGTGGGTTGACCCTGGCTGGGTGCCAGGTGCCCACCAAAGCTGCTCTATAACTCCCCCTCCTCAGCTGGACCAGGGAGAGAAAATATAACAAAGGCTCATGGGTCAAGATAAGGACAGTTTAATAAAGTGAAAGCAAAGGTCGTGCAAGCGAAAGCAAAGGAAAACAAATGATGTTATTCTCTACTTCCCATCAGCAGGCGATGTCTGGCCACTTCCTGGGAAGCAGGGCTTCAGTATGCGTAGTGGTTGCTTCAGAAGACAAGAAATGCCCCCCCCCTTCCTTTTCCTTTTCTTAGCTTTTATAGCTGAGCTGATGTCGTATGGTATGGAATATCTGGTTAGTTTGGGTCAGCTGTCCTGGCTGCGTCCCCTCCCGAGATCTTGCCCAGCCCCAGCCTGCTGGTGAGGGGGGAGAAAATGTTGGAGACACAGCCTTGATGCTGTGCAGCAATGTTCAGCAGTAGCCAAAACACTGGTGTGTTATCAACACCTTTCTGGATTACCAGTGCAGAGCACAGCACTACAAGGGCTGCTATGGGGAGAATTAACTCCATCTCAGCCAGACCCAATACACTGTACACGGAGGAAATGGTAAGACAGAAGTGGAGAACTTTAACAGTGGATAATATAAATAAGTCAGACATGGCTTTTCATTTAAAAGCAGTTCAGAATTAAAAAAATACAGAATTATTTACCTTTAAAGATGTGATAAAATAATACAAAATGAAGAATAAGAGTATAACCAAATCCTCCACAAATTGCACTCTACTTAATACTGGAATCTCTTGTTCCAGTGGCAGGGATTAGATAACAAGTTCTTGCTTTTTTACATTCTACTGAAAGTAGGATTAACATAAGAAAGCCAAGTTTATAGTGCAAGAGTAATGAACTTTACCTGAAGAATCAAGGGGAAGCTCTCCACAGCTTGGACTTTTCTGATGATCAGATCTCACTGCACCTGCATTCCGGTATCTGCAGATCCTGCTAAACCACATGGCAAAGCAGAGTGTCAGCACAGTCTTGACACACCACTAACCATTAGGTAAGGGTGGTTTTGTGTCAGTCCAGGCATAAGTGTGTTGGGCATTCTTAATTTATTTATACCTGTGGTTATTTATATTCCTTTATTTATATCTTCATGCTATTGGTTCTTTCTGCAGAATGTGATTTTACACAATACATTGTTAGTGATTAGTGGTTTATATCAAGCCATTGCATATGGGGGACTGTATTTGATTTGCATGGTTTTGCTGTAACTGTATGGACTTGAGCTATTGGTCTTAGAAGGGGAGCTAAATGGAGGGGACGTTGTCACAGCTATATTGTATGCAAATGCTTCTCACTCCAAATTAAGTGCCAGGTTGAATCTTTGGGGGATCTGTTGCAGCCACACTATATAAAGATACAAAATGTCTGGCTGAAAGCTTTGTCTTTTCCTTTGCCTCTCTCTGGTGTATACTACACATTGAAAGAATGTTAAAATAATTGCATAATTGAACAAATGAGGAGCTATGCATTATCTGAGAGATATTAGAAGATATTGGAGATGAACACAGCATAGGGGAAAATCTATTAGTTTTTATTTCTGTAGATTTTAATGGCTTAGTTAATATACATACTTAGGAGTATATGTTTTGGTCTAAGCAACTCAGAAAACATGCAGTTTACTATATGTTTATTTTCTTGCATCAGATCGTGTTAGCAGATGTTGGTACTTAACCATTTTTTCTTAAGTCCTTCCTCCTTCTGTTCTTTCCATGTACAAAGTTAAATTCTCTTGCTCATTCTCAGTTCAGACATACTCTCCATTTAGCAAAACAGATGTTCTCTTTAAATAGGCTTCAGGTAATATGGACATCTCAGGCTTTCCTTAATGAATCCGTCATAACCAAATTACATATGCATAAATGCAGCCTAAGTCCTTCAAGGACATCCTCATTAGCTGTGTCATTTTGGATCCACCCTTTGGAATAAATATGCCCCTGTGGCTGTTTAAAACATTTAGATTCACTGATTCTATTTGAAAAAACCCATTTGATATATATTAACTATATATTGCTATGTACACAGGAAGAAAAAGATACAAGAAGGTAGTTATTCACAAAGGTATAAAATAAGTCCTCCTGTGTTCCACAGCCCTGTATCCTTTTCACATACATAAAATAATAAGATGAGAATCTGATCAATCATGTGTAATACTAATTTATTCACAGTGGTATAACTTAGCTAACTGGATTTTCCTTATTTATAATGAAGCGACAGGAAATATTTGTCACTATAGTAATTCACAAATACAAACATTGTAAGTTATGGGAGGTTTTGATTTCTGTCAGTGTAGGTAGAGGATATTTTTAATATATGGCATAAAGTAACACAGCTTGGGATAAAACATGTTCAACAGAATGTCTGATATTCAGAAAACATATAGTGAGATCCATGAACACCAGAAAAGCATTTAAGTGCTGAAGCTTTTACATTAAAAAAAAAAATTCTTAGAGATCTTAAACCCAGTTTTGTGTAAAATAGGCAAAATATGTAGTATGAGTGTGGATCACTAGATACAGTGATTTTCAGTTAAGAGATATTAGGTTATCCGGAGCTACCCAGTCTTCATGACAAAAGTCTGTCTAATTAATCAGCTGTGCCATTTTGAGTTCCATTTTTTACCATTTTTTGCAGTGCACTAATTTGTACTGTTAGAAACGAGGAAAAGTAGTTACAAACAATTTCCCCAGTGCTGATATAAACCATGGTACTGTTGAAATCAATGAGAAGCTCTCCCTTGATGTCAGTGCCAAGCAATGGAAACCTACATGGGTTATTTCATAAACAAAATGTAGTAGTGCTGATAATCATTGCAGAGGACTTTTGGAATCATCATGCAATCACTATTTCTTTTCCTTTCTCCTTTATCTGCTGGCAACATTTAACCTTAGTTAACTAACTGGGTTTTAGTCCTCTTCATTGTAATATAAGGATCTTCTTTAAAAGCAAACACCCAAACTTCACTTGGGCTCTAGGGAAGCCAAAACAGCCAACTACATGTAGTTAGCTCTGGGCAATCTCCTCCTTTTTTTGCAAAATATCAAGGCTATATCGGGCTCCAAATAAAGGCCTAGGTTCAGGTCTCTACTCTGACCTATCTGAAATGATTATTTCAGCGGGACTGCTCAAAGGGTAACCATGGTAATTTGTGCATTAGTGGTGGCACATCACCCAAAGAAGGTGGCAAAACAACTTTCCTGTTACTGTTCAGGAGCAATAGGTATCCACTATTTCTAACAGCTACGCAAGGGAATAGCAGAAGAAGAGTGAGCTGCTAGGGCTTCCACAGCTAAGAGATGATTTTGACCTGCCCTTGCTTCCAAGTGAAAAGGTGTCTACCAAACATTTGTAGAGGAAGGTTTACCCGGTAGGCCAGAGTGACTAATCCATCAGAATTAAAGTTGGGTTGTATATTGGAAGCTGTTATGTGTGAATGGGGAATGTAGCAATTGCAGTTTCATAATGTTTGATTATAAATTATGTTCAAGAGCTCATTAAGGCACAAGAGCACGCATTTCATTACAAAAACACAAGGATTTAATACAGGTAAAAAGTCATTATGACACTCAAGGGCATAATAAACTGTAAGCAATGCAGAATTCTTTCATAACAGTAAACTAATATATATTCAGTTTCAAGCCTTACCCTAATAAATAGGCCCTAATGCCAGACAATGCTCCAAACAACTGAGAAATAGAAAGAATATTTACAGATTAGTATTTCTGTCTTCTGTTGCTTGTCCTGTACTCAATTTTTATTTAAAGCTGTTTTTCTATTGAAAGTTGGTCTGAGAAGAATTTGACCGTACCAATTTTACAGAAGTCACATAAGGCATTAATAATGTGACCAAAGCACTGTTCTGTTCCCCCACACGCCCAAAAAGAGGGAGATTCTTCAGTACTGCAAAATGCCAGCATTATAAAACAGATACAGTCAGATTACAAATACATATCAAAGCAGGATTTTGGATCTTTGGTCATGTTGTACTGTAATGTGTTAGAAACTTCTCTTAAGAACAAATGCATCTTTCCATTTCCAATAAAGTTGCTCACCACGTTCCTCTCATTCTTCAGGAAATCTTTACACGTCTGCACTGCTGACTCCATTGTGCAGAGCTTTTCAAGTTAGTCTGAAAACCTGCATAGCTGTATCACTGCAGTGCTCCACGGTACTTCTCAAAAAGGCTAATTATTCTATGTCAAGCATGTTACTAGTGGAGTGGTGCTAATTACCTTTTTTTCTGAATTTGTTCAACTAATGAACTTAATTAGGTTTAGCTTAGGCCCATTGTTTTTCACCTGTTCTTAGCTTGAAACTTGCTGCTGCTTTGTCAATTTTAATGAAGGAACTTACCTATTTTTTCCAAATATATTAGTTGTGTCATTTAAACATGTTAGCCTTCTAAGAGCTGGCAGTAGTGCCAAAGACTAAGGGAACAATACAGCCTCACTACAGCCCCTACAAAAATCATGGAGCTAGTCCTCTTGGAGCACATCTCTGGGCACACGAGGGAGAAGGATTTGATGGGGAACATTCAGTATGGCTTGGCCAAGGATGAACCACCCTGCTTGGGCCAGAGGGCAGGAGAAATGTCAACAAATTAGAGGGGCTTAGGGGAGGTCACTGGCACAGCAGGGTTGGAGCACTCACCCTGCAAGAGGCTGGGGGGCCAGGGCTGGTTCAGTGGGAGCAGAGATGGCTTCAGAGCACCTAACTGCATCCCCATACATACAGAAGTGGATCACAGGGATGGGGATGAGCTCTTTACAGTGGTGCCTGGTGGGAAAGTGAGAGACGCTGGCCAAAAGAGGAGAGTTTCAGGATGGGTTTAAGAAAAAAATTTTTCCCCACAAAGACAACCGAGGAGCAGGGCCAGGGTGCAGTGAGGTGGTGCTGTCTCCCTCCTTGGAGGATTTCTAGACCCCATGGGATAAAGCCCTGAGCAACCTGGTCTCATGGCTGAGCCTGCTCTGGGCAGGAGTTTGGACCAGGGATGTCCCAAGATCCCTCCTGGCCTGAGATATTGTGTAGCGCTTTGGTCCCCTCTATGGCATTTTGTCACTCTGAGCAGAAGTGCAGGGTGTCTACATGACAAAGTTGAGCCTACATTGCTCTGCTCTCTTGGGGGGTCTGGAGAAATACATGTTAGCTTCTGCCAGTGTGCTGAAAACTGCTGTGTGGATATATTACCCTTCCAGAGAAGACCATCTGTTGACTGTGTTTTTTTCCTGTGGAGAAGTAGCATAAATTCCTTTAATCAATCCATTTTCCACCTAGGACAGTGAGCTGTGCCACCAGAAATGCTCTGTAGTGTAGCCAGTGTATTTTCTACTGGGGTTATGCTACACTGTTGAGAACAAATTCGTAATGATCCACTTTGTTAAACTTTCCATTTAAGAACCTTCTCTAGACTTGTCAGTTATGAAGAAAAAACCTACCCGCTATCCACATGCCATTCATGGATCATTCTAACACAAGAGGAACAACTGGAAGCAGAAATAGCTCAGGTAATTTATCCAAGATCATACAGTCTGCATCATAGCTAGGAAACGGATCCATTTCTATTTGCTCTTGATCTTATGATGTAGACATGGGACAGTTTTTCTTCAGTTGTTAGCCACTGAGTATATAACGAGTAAAAACTTTTGAGTGCTGAAACGAAAGTCCTTTCCTTTCTGTTGCCAGGAAGATTTAGTAGGAGTAGAAAACAGCCACTTTTCCTTTTCACAATTTACCATAGGCCAGGAATTTTCATGCCATGGTGATAAAATGAAAAAAAAAAACAAACCCACCCCCACACCCCACAAAAAAAAAGGAAAAAAAAAAAAACAGAAGGAGAAATGGCAGCCTTTTCCAGCTGAATCAAACTGAAGGTTTGTCTAACTCTTTGTTACAGAGTATGTGTTGTCTGGTTTTGACTGCCAAATCCGAAGAAGTGCTGCACATTTTCCTATGTTAAATATGCATGGAAAAGTGATGCTGAACTCAGGTCACCTTGTGGGACCGGAGTTAGGGATAGCAAGATCAGACAGGAATGTGAAGCAGCTTTTATTGCTGCAGCCCATCTCATTCTTAGCTAGCTCCAGTCCACTGCCTCTGGTGCATTACTTAGTCACGGAATAGATAATATTTGGAGTAAGAGAGCAAAATGATTCCTTGATAGGTCATTGTTTGAATTGCTCCACAAAATTCACACTTTGGAAGAAAAGAAATGTAACTTTTTCCTCTCCCACAGAGTTTCTTTAAGCTGTGTTCCTCTGGCTTGTTCCTTATTACCCAAAGATCAGCACAGAGCACCATAAATCACATATGATTTGAAGATACACCTTCAGCAAAAGAAAGCAAAAGATACTAAGATATTAATCTTAGCAGTGGATTTCCCCTGCTTTCCATGGACTTTCATTTTAGTTAAAATTGAAATGCCTCAGACAGAGAAATCCTATGCAGATGCAGAATAACATTCATTTTTATTATAGTCTACAAAACTCTTAGTAAGTGTAGGGGAAGCAAGCTTTGTGCTTTACAGTCTTTAACCTCCATTTAGCTTCAATTTTTTGCTTTTGTGAATGATTCTTCCAGTATCATGGGATACCTCTTTCATCACAATGTTTTCAGCAACATCAACAAAAACTCTGAAAGTCAAGCTCTCTGCAAAGTATTAAGGACTACTCTTCAGGGAAAACATTAGTTCTACTGTACTTCAACTATAAAATATGATACTTGCAAGCAAATACAATCCTTGAATCTACTGTAATATAAGAAGCTGAGTGATTTATCACTTTGGGCATGGCAATAGTTCTAGGAATAAAATGACTGTGATCACTTACTGCAATTACAAAATGAACATTCCCTCCCACATAGAGTAGGAAAAGGTTACCTTTCTGAGTGAAGGGTATGTGTCCACATTAGCTACTGACAGCTAATCTTTTGCCACAGTAGATTAAGTGGGTGAACCACAGCTAATGTGTCCTCACTTTTACCTTTGATGTTTTGCCAGTTTTAATGGATAGAGTTCTGCATGGGTAAACAGAATTTTCCAAGGGTTGTAACCTTAGAAATTACTCTATTTTTAAGATTTGCACCATCTATTCATGCACATTTGAAAAGAATGGAAATATTGTTTGAATAAGTAAATAAAATGTGCTGAAATATACAGCATAGAATTATGCCACATTGCAGACACGCCATTCCCAGTCAAGTCCACATGCTCAACACACAGTTATTATACAAGGTGAACACTGTGTGAGAGAGAGAGATGGAATGTGGAATTTGATATATTATCTGTAATATGCAGTAACAGTTTAAGTATCTCAATAGTACTATAGATGTGCTACTTAAGATCCTGACCTGAATTAGTAGGTAGATAAAGTTGAGTCCTCTCTGAGGTTGTTTTACTTCAATGTTTCCAGAATTTCATGCAGAAGTTCTTCTTCAGCTGCATGATGTAATTTTGGACAAGCTAGATTAGCTACGTTCCTCTAGCTGACCTGGAATGAGTAGAATTTTCTTATGGTATGTTGTGCATTTAGGCTGACTAGTATTAAAAGCCCTTAAGTGGAAAGCATTGAGAACTCCAAACTAAACTTTCTGTGTGTTACCATTATTGTAGGTCACACTACATCTGCATTGATGTCTTCTTCACATATTGTCAGAACTTTGCAGACCTTTTTTTTTTTAATTTAGTTTTGCTTCAGATTTTAACTACGCCTGTCATCTAAGTAGCATACACTGCAAATACCTAAGGATGTTGTTGAAATTTATGTCTTTAAAATATAATACCTATTCTCTCATTCTTGAACGCACATATCTCTTAATTTCTCACCTGCCAAGAGCAAATGAACCTGAACTGCAGATATTTGAACGCAAATAATTCATGATGCCTAAATGAGCTTTGGATAATAGTTTCTTGCTATGAGAGAAATTTAATATTACCATAAATAGGTAAATTATTTTTAAGTTGAGTGCAAATTACTCAGACCGTGGGATGCAACAGGAAGAGTAGAAAAAAGCGCTGAGATGATTTTTGAGAAGGAACGGAAAGAGATTATAATAGCCTGAGACCTCTTACTTTGTTTACATTGTCCCATTAGTTCCCACCTGTACCTTTCCTTCTGAATCGCTCTGCCTGCCTTTCCTTCCCTTGACGTACAAATTGTCCTCATTTTTCACGCACAAGATACCTGAGGAGGTCATGTTACATTTTTCCATATGCTACCTTTCAGATTTTGAACAAAATACACAGACCAGTCCAGGTTCAGCTATCCCATTGTGCTGTGGGGTTTTAGGGTTTTTTTTCAGTTTTGTTTCTTTTTGTTGTTTTTCTGTTGTTGGTTTGGGGTTTTTGTGAGGTTTTTAAACTTTTCACTGTCACAGCCCTTTGTGCCCATTTAAAATAATCTTTGGGCTGCTTAATTTTTAACAGCTCAGAATGAGAGATGCATATTCATTCCCACCTTTGGTATACTCTGGTTAGGGATTTACTTATAGTAAGAAATAATTTCTATCTAGCAAAGAATTTGTAGAGCTGACTTAGAACTTAACTATCACTATTTACATTGTTACTGACTTATGTGCACAATATTCTAGAGCTACTAAGTAGACTACAGATGCACTAAGGATTGCCCTCTAAATCACATTGTTTTGTTACTTCGTCATATAGGTTGGATTTTTCCTTCTAGCCTAGAAGTATTTCATTATAGTAATTTTCAGTGTACCTGTTTTCTTCAGTTTGTTGATTGCCAGACTAATTCTAATTGAAAGTTGTACTTTGGGCTCCTGAAGTCCACTATGCTGGTCTCTAGGCAAAACAAAGACATCAGATCAAAATCTCACTTATTCTTCATTTAGAAACAAATCCTGCCACATTTATTCAGTGTAAGTAGTAACTAAGTGTAAGAGTAGCTTAATGGGTCTCCTTGAAAACACATTGTACAGCCTATGTAAGGGCAGTGTATTTAGACCATAAATTAGAACTGTCTGGTTGAAACATGGTTAACAAAGCTGTCACTTGATCACTAATTCCCCTTATGGTCTTCACGTCTGCTCTGTTCTCTGACCCTGCATTGTCTTGCCTTTTCTTGCTGAACGGAAATAATCTAGTTTCCTAGAACTGACCTGTAGAAAACTGACAGAACACAAATCAGCTGATCACTGACTCAACAACCTGAGTCATGTCAAAGTCACTGTACTGCCAAATCTGTTGTAGAAACCCCTGAGGAGCTGACATAATGAATCAGCCCTCCCTGATGAGGTTTGCTGTGTTTTGGGGGTATTTTGTCTAAATGCTAAGCATCTGTCTGTTTTTCTGTTTTCCTCTTTTTCTGTGGCCGTTCTGTGAAAAATTAATGAGATGATATATG
>VYZV01037760.1:0-11748 GCA_013401275.1 Pandion haliaetus | reverse complement strand
GAGTGAGGAATCTTCCCCCTGAGGAAAGGAGCAGCAGAGACGATGTGTGGCAAGCTGACTCAACCCCCATACCCTGTTCCCCTACGCTGCCGGGGGGAGGAGGTAGAAAGCACCGGGAATGGAGCTGAGCTGGGAAGGCAGGAGGGGTGGGGGGAGGTGTTCTGATGTTTGGATTCCCTTCCTAATACCCTTGTGTTTTATTTTTGTTTTGATTTGTAGTAAATTAAATTGATTTTGTTTCTTCCCCAAGTTGAGCCTGTCTTTTGCCCGTGACCATAAGTGGGGAGTGATCCCTCCCAGTGCTTGTCTCGACCCACGAGCCTGCCTTTGTATTTTCTCCTCATCCCAATGTGGTCAGGGGCAGGGGTGGGGGGCGAGTGTGCGGCTTCGTGGTGCTTTGTTACCGACTGAGCTGAAACCACGACAATATGCTTAAATGAAAATTACTTACTTTAACCTAAGGCATATTTTTTACTGTTTCCTACTGTGGTCTAGATCTAACAAAGCACTTAGGAGCATAAAGTATTGTTTAGTTGCAACAGAAGATAAAAGTCTAGAGAGCAGTGCAAGTAAACAGCTGTTTATAGTATTTCTTGATCTCTGGATTAAACATCACAGTGCCTCGAGCATCAGTTGTTCTGAATGCTCAATGCTTACATCAGCATTGTGAATTATCTTAGAGATATCAGAATAAAGTTTAGGTATTGCTGGCTGTTGCAGCATCAGCTCCCCTAGTGGAGGTGGGCCTACTTGACTAACTTGGCCAACAGTGATTTCTGGTGAAAGAAACATATTCCCTGTCAGGGAACTGCAAAGGTCCTTTTGATTCCAGTGATGGTGCTCCTGAGGGACGATAGTTTTCTGGTTCAAGCCAATTAACAGTCTGCTGCTACACTCAAATTACTTCGGTGCAAGAGCAGAGACAACTGACTTCCAGAATATACAACTGTTCAAAATACTCTAAGAAGTCTGATAGGTAAAAGCAGGATTTTCCCTTCATAGTATTCTAGACGGGCATGCTTTATAATATACATATAACAAATGTAATGGTTTTGTTAAAAAAATTATGTAGGATTAATGGAGGAAACAAAGGATTCATATTGCTGCAAATGTAAACTAAAACCCATAGCTCAGGCTTTGTAGAATCATAAAATCATTAAGTTTGGAAAAGACTTTTAAGATCATTGAGTCCAACCATCAACTATGCCCACTAAACCATGTCCTGAAGCGTCTTGTCTACATGCTTTTTGAATACCTCCAGGGACGGTGACTCCACCACTTCCATGAGCAGCCTGTTCCAATGCTTGACAACACTTTCAGGGAAGAAATGTTTCCTAATCTCCAATCTAACCCTCCCCTGCCACAACTTCAGGCCATTTCCTCTCATCCTATCACTAGTTACTTGATAGAAGAAGCCAGCACCCACCTCACTACAACCTCCTTTCAGGTAGTGGTAGAGGGTGATAAGGCCTCCCCTCAGCCACCCTTTCTCTAGGCTAAAAAAAACCAGTTCCCTCTGCCACTCCTCATAAGACCTGTGCTCCAGGCCCCTCACCAGCTTCGTTGCCCTTCTCTGGACATGTTCCAGTGCCTCAATGTCTTTCCTGTAGCGAGGGGCCCAAAACTGAGCACAGTCCTCAAGGTGCGGCCTCACCAGTGTCGAGTACAAGGGGACGATTACTTCCCTGCTCCTGCTGGCCACACTGTTTCTGATACAGGCCAGGATGCCGTTGGCTTTCTTGGCCACCTAGGCATGCTGCTGGCTCATATTTAGCTGATTTTCAACCAGCACCCACAGGTCCTTTTCCACCGGGCAGCTTTCCAGCCAGTCTTCCCCAAGCCTGTAGCATTCATGGGGTTGTTGCGACCAAAGTGCAGGACCCGGCACATGGCCTTGTTGAACCTCATACAATTGGCCTTGGCCCATAGATCGAGCCTGTCCAGATCCCCCTGCAGAGCCTTCCTACCCTCGAGCAGATCAACCCTCCCTCCCAACTTGGTGTCATCCACAAACTTACTGCAGATGCACTCGATCCCCTTGTCCAGATCATTGATGAAGATATTAATCAGAACCGGCCCCAGTACTGAGCCCTGGGGAACACCACTGGGTGACCCACCGCCAACTGGTTTTAACTCCATTTACCATAACCCTCTGGGCTCCTCCATCCAGCCAGGTGTTTACCCAGCGATGAGTACGCATGTCTAAGCCATGTGCTGCCAGCTTCTCAAGGAGTATGCCATGAGAGACAGTGTCAAAGGCCTTACTGAAGTCCACGTAGACATCCACAACTTTCCCCTCAACCACTAGGTGGGTCACCTGGTCATGGAAGGAGGTGAGGTTGGTGAAGCAGGACTTGCTTTTCATGAACCCATGCTGGCTGGACCTGATCCCCTGGTTTTCCTGCACCTGCCGTGTGAGCACACTCAAGATGAGCCACTCCATAATCTTCCCCGGTACCGAGGTCAGGCTGACAGGCCTGTAGTTCCCTGGATCCTCCCTCTGATCCTTCTTGTAAATGGGCATCACATTGGCAAGACTCCAGTCATCTGGGACCATTCCCGTTGACCAGGATTGCTGATAGATGATGGAGAGTCGCTTGGCAAGCTCCTCCGCCAGCTTCCTCAGTGCTCTTGGAAGAATCCCATCTGCTCCTGTAGACTTGTGAGTGTCCAGATGGCGTTGCAGGTCACTAACTATTTTATACTTGTGTCAAACATAATCATTCTATTCTATTAACATTCATTTTAAACTAGTTGAATTTCAATGATTTCTAAAAATATTTTTGTCCTTTAAGACAAACAGAAAGACATAAATAAAATGAATATTTATCCTTCAGGAATGACACCGCAATTTTAGTAAACTAAATATGCATTGAACATATACCTATAAACACGTTAATATTACATAACTTTATTACATGCACAGATGCACATGTGCATATAGAGTAATTTCTTTCAAAAATTTTAGTTACATTTTTGGGGGTTTCAAGCACTGCTATAAATATGTGAAATAATGCTAAGAAAACATGTCAGGTTTTAAATAGTTCCAGAAACTACAACTGTGGGGCCAGCTGATCAAAATAAATTTTCTTTTTTTCAAAACAAAGACTGGCATTCATTTCACTTAATTGTAGGACTCTAACGCTTTGCCAGTACTGAGGATGACATTCAAATAACCAAGCATAGGCATGTTCAGTGTAGCTAGTCACACTAGTCTTTCTTTATAGTCAGTGGAGAAAAATATTTGGGGAGGTGGGGGGAAGGAGGAGAAGCTCTTAAAGTATGAGTCATCTGATCTTTTCACAGTGCTTACGCTGAGATAAAAGTAAATTTACCTCAGAAGTGGTGTTTCCCTCCCTTGTGTGAACTATGAGGACAGGGAAATCATCAAATTTAGATCAATGGGGTGGATATGTTTGATATTCAGTCTTTCTTTGAAAAGCTCAAGAGGAAAAAACCCCACACCCTATGTATGAAAACATATAAGGAAGAGAAATTATCATACCTACCATCCAAGTTGAAAGTACATGTTTTAAATTTACATGCCACACCTTAGGCACTTGCATTAGGGAAGGTCAATCTCATCCATGATTACAATAAATTTAGCAATAAGCTCCTAATTATTCATCCACCCACATGATCAACCAATTGGTAACCTTCTTCTAGCAGCCATGGGGTTTTTGTCCACATCTTTTAAAGGTATTGCATAGTGTCCCGATCCAATGTCGGGGAAGGTTTCGATATGATCCCAAGAGGGAGATTAAGACACAAACGAGGTCAAATGCCGTATACCTAAAAGAGTGTTTATTATAAAAAGTGTCAAAAGTAGAAAATAGCGATAGGATAGAATGGAAGAAAAAGGTAGAAATCAAGCAAGCAGTCGGGAGAGAGTTGCAAAGATAGTCACCACCATGGATCCAGCGGCGTCTTGTTGGTTCTCAGTCTTCAGTTCTTTGGTGATGGGGTGCGCCCCACGGCTTGTCTCCACGGTTTTTTATAGGGCATAGTCCGATACATGCACATACGTACTGTTCATGCACTGCAGGTTTCGTTTATCACGCGACCTTCGCGTGATCAACGCCAGGAAAACAGTAGTTATCTCAAAGACTCCAGACAATGGTAGTCTCCCCCATTCCTGCATACTTTGCTGGCTCCAGCCCGGTCTCCTCCCTGGATGCCTAATTGGCCTTATCAGCCAGAGAAGCACCCTGCCTGACAAGCCATCCCGGAGACAAATGGAAACAGTTCACAGTTCAATCTCTCACAACAAACAAACTTTGAGACAAACGGCTCCAGATGACAGTTCAAATCTCCTCTCCTGGATGGTCAGTGGCCTTATCAGTCAGAGGCGTATCCTGCTTAACAATCTTTGAGACAAATGGCTCCAGGGGCCAATTCAGTCTCTCACACATAGTTTGATGTAAGAACTGTAGAGCGAATTCCTTGAGTGTACTTATGGAAGCTAGTGCTTTTCTGAAGCTCTATCTTTTTACTACCATAATGTGATTTCAGCATTGTTCAGTGGCTGAGGTGAGGCCTCTTTAGAATTGTCTCAGTCATGCTGTTGTCTTTTACAGCTTCAGCAAAGATTCCTCTTTTTTTAAGACTTCTCTCAACAGTGTGAGATTTTTACTGTTGAGAAAACAATATTGTAATCTTCTAAGGGTGCTTGCCCACTATTAAAAAAAAATAAAATCCTTTCTTGTTTGCTATTGAGCAAGTTCTGAGTTTGCGTGCATTTACAGTGACTCAGGGGAAGGTGGGTGATATGAAAGTAAGTTTCTGTGGAGCAGATAGCTTGTTCTGAGATAATCAACCTAAGTATTCTTTACAGAGAGATGGACAGAAATATGCAGTTTTAAGACATAGTTCATCTAATCTGAAGTAGACATCTGAAAACATCATGAACTATGTCATAAAGTGTCCATCCATCCACTGTTGGTAAAGACCTAGCCAGCTCATGCAAATGTTTTCATCACAGATGTCTAAATTTAAGTGAGCTTACTGTGAAACTTACAAGTAAAATAAATAAATCTTTAAAATTGTCTTTTTTTTTTTTCATTTCCATATATACAATAAAAAGCTATTATTGTCCTTGAAACATCCATTCAGCTAGATTTCTAGAAAAATGTTAACCTGTTTTATCTCCAACAAACAGCACAAGATGAGTTAGTGTATAGGACACCTTATTAAACACACTAATAGATCTTTTGTGCAACTTAATATTGGAAAGGCAGGCAGTCATTCTTGGACTGGATCCCATCACTTCCCACCATAATTATAAATGCAAATCAGTACTAGGAGTATTATGGGTTTTTAGCTTAAAGTAAGCATCACACTAAACATATTTAGATGAATCTCATTTCAATATTTCTCATTCTGCAGCTTACTCCAACCTTGTAGCTATAACTCTTCTCTTTGTACCAAGATTTCAGCTGCTGCTTTCATTTTTCGTTTGGCTTCTCGTTACCATCCCAAAGTTTCATTACTTTTACTTATGTAGTAATTGCAGTCCCTCAAGCACATATGCTTAGATTTGTTATTAACTTTATCTTTTTAGCCTGACTTTCTCCAAATTAGCAGGTCTCAGCACCGCTGGCACTGAGTAGCTGAAATAAATAAAAGAGCTCTGTGAATGGCTTTTCCGTGGTCTGCTAACATATGGCAGCTCATCTTCAATCTTCCAACCTTCAAGACATACAGCTTATACTGTCAAATATAAATTAAGTTCAGTATTAAGTGTTCATCATTTCAAAATAACAAATGATAACATACTCTGAGAATGTTGAGGAGGCAGGGATTTGCTTTGATCCGTTTTGCCCAAATGAAGGGAAAAAAAAAAAAAAAAAGAAAAGAACAGCAACCTTGTTCTGAAGTAAAACTAAGAAAAGTATCCAGCATAGATTACTTTTAGGTATCCTTCATGTAATGCTTCTCATTATTGCGCAAGGGACTGTAAGGCAGAGAAAAGAAGGTCAGAGAATATCCATCCCATAATATTTTATTTCTCCATAACCTACAGTGGAGAGTTCAGGTTAAGGATTTTTCAATGGCTAGAATGGTTTATAAAAGCATTATGTTCAAATCACAGGGTTGTCACCTGCCATATTATGGCAAACTCCTGCTATGAAATTCACACTTGCTACATGAGGATACTGAAGAAAAACCCGTTACGTAACAGTAGAAAGGAATGCACCTATATATTTTGATGGATGAAAACCAGGACTTTACAGTAATCCAAGAAAAGTTCTTGGGGCATTAGGACATCAAATACAAAGAGCTGTTTTAGTAAATCCGGGGAACACAGTCCCCTGTGATGTATTTAGAACATTACAGTAACTTTAGAATAGATGGGTAATTTTATGACATGCAACACAGCTTAGTGACCATAGATACATAATACAATTTATGTTACAAATAGGAAACATATGAAAAGTTGATTTTTTTTTTTTTCCCCTGCTACTTAATGACAGGATTACTTGAAATGAATAAAGATTGTGCAGTAATACAGGAATTATTAGTAGACAAACTAATATACACTTCATAAGAAAAAAAGAATTAATTTGCCTTTCTCAAATCTGTATGCTTCCAAAACCTTAGTATCTTCCCCCCCCCCCCCAGCTATTTCATTAATAGGTTAAGAAAAACAAAAAGTAAAAATTGAAGGCCTGATTTTCATTTCCTTTGGTAAATGTTCTGTTAAATGCAATGGGAGCTTTGATTCAGGTCAGCTCAGTCGGTAACAAAGCACCACAAAGCCGCTCGCTCACCCCCCACCCCCTTGCCTGGCCACGTTGGGATGAGGAGAAAATACAAAGGCAGGCTTGTGGGTCGAGACAAGGACTGGGAGGGATCACTCCCCACTTATGGTGATGGGCAAAAGACAGCCTCAACTTGGGGAAGAAACAAAATCAATTTAATTTACTACAAATCAAAACAGAAACAAAACACAAGGGTATTAGGAAGGGAAACCAAACATCAGAACAACCTCCCCCCACCCCTCCCGCCTTCCCGGCTCAGTTCCACTCCCGATGCTTTCTACCTCCTCCCCCCGGCGGCGCAGGGGAACAGGGGATGGGGGTTGAGTCAGCTCGCCACACATCGTCGTTGCCGCTTCTTTCCTCAGGGGGAAGATTCCTCACTCGTTCCCTGCTCCACCGTGGGGTCCCTCCCACGGGAGACAGTCCTTCACGAACTTCTCCAACGTGGTTCCTTTCCGCGGGCTGCAGTTCCTCACAAACTTCCCTGGCGCAGGTCCTTTCCGCAGGCTTCAGTTCTTCCCGAACTTCCCTGGCGCGGGTCCTTTCCGCGGGCTGCTCTCCCGTCTCACACTGCTTCAGCGCAGTTTTTACCATGGGGTTACGGCCACCTTCGGGAGCCTCCGCTCCACCGTTCACCCCCCTGGGCTGCAGGGCCATCAGCCTCCTCAGGCGCCTCCTCCTCCCCCTCCACTTCCATGATTCCAGTGTCGGCAGCGATGTTCCTCTCAGGTTTCCCAACCCCCACACTACCGGTTCCCCTTCTTAAATATGTTTTCCCAGAGGCGTTACCACCGTCACTCCCCACCTAGAGGCAGGTCCGACATTTTGGCGCGCGGGTCCGACATATTGGGGCAGCGAATTCTTCCAGCAACTTCTTAAAGGGGCCGTCTCTGCAGCCCCCCTCCCCTGCCACCAAGGAAAACCACGCCACACAAACCCATAACAGTGGCCTTGGCTGGTTGAAGCCAGTTGGAGCTGGTTGGAGCTGGTTCCCCCACCCCACACTTGCATGAGTTTTGCCACCCAGCAGAAGCTGCTGCTGGCTCAGGGAGTGCTGCTGGCTGGCTGTGGGCGATGGCCTGACAGACCTGGGCTGGGGAGAACAACAGCCCTTTTTGTACTGGGGTGCAGGGGCAACCTGCTGCCTCCCCGTGGGCCCCCCAGAAGGAGACAATGGGAGAGAAATGCACCCCCAGAATCTTGAGCGGGACCCCTGGTCAAGGGGGATGCACCTGCTGTGGTCACCCTGCTCCACTTTGTAGGGTCTTTCAGGCACTGGTGAGGTAGTTATGGTCACACGTCCAAGCCCAGCATCCTTGAGGACAATAACATCTGCGACCTTCAGGCCCAGAGGGAGTATTTTTTGGTCCATTTCTGAGACCCGTTTGTGTATTTTATCTGCATTATTAGTGTGATTTCTCTATATTGACAGTTTAGATGATTAGATGGTTAAAACATTAACTGGACGAACAGCAAACCCATAGCTCCCTATATGTCTGTGTGGACTGTTCCCATTCACCCACAGCAAGAGTCTGAGGCAGTCGCTGTGCTGCTTCTGCTTAGTGGTAAAATCCCACAGCATCACGCTTCCTCCTGCACCTGCCATGCAGACACAGACTTCAATCATTTCTCTCTTCTGCAGTCTCCTCTGCTGCTGTGGGTCCCTGTTAAACCTATAGAGTGATACAGGCACAGAAAGAGCCCATAGCTCTACAGGAAAATTCATCCTGCATAACTTTGGACGTTAGTCCCTGTCCCAAAGTCCCTGTTGCTTTTAAGTCATTAAATGTAGATTTTAAATGACCATTTCTGAAGTAAAGGTCTATACAAATGTCTAAAGTTGATTAATTCAATGCTTGCAGTTTTGCCAAAGCTAGTCACCTAAGCTTCTACAGCCAACGGAAAGACGTAGATACATTTCAAAGGAAAATTACTTATACGGTTATCTCAGGACTGAATCAAATTGCCACCAGGTAGTCCTACCAGCTTGTTTTGACTCACCTAAATTAGAGACCAACATTTGCTAAGGCTAAATTTAGATAGTATAAATCCTACTGAATGTCTATTTTCAGAAGGTGCTAGAAGTTCATAGTAGTCACTAAGGTGTGTAATTATTTCTGCACTAACAAGTATGGGGGTTGTTTCTTTCTCTCAGCTTCTCCAGAGAGGGACAAGAAGGAGCTGGGAGTCCGTGTCAATAGTTCTTAACAAGAAGGAAAAAGACATTTGTTCTAAACGGGCTCCTATCTCAGACCACATGGAAAGCATTATAGGAGATGGGTGAACTGAACTCCAAAAATGAAAATAAGAAGCAGTAAGCTCATGAGAATTGAAGGAATATATCAAGAATGGGTATAAAGGGAACACATGGTAAAGAACTGATAGGAGACAGAATCAGTAGGTTAGGCAACAAAATTAATTTAAAGGAAAAAGAGGAACATACCTGGGAAAAAAGGATGTGATGAAACATGTAGAACACACAGAGTGAATGTTTAATGGATTGATTTCATGGTCTACTTGTGCCTAAAATCTTAGTGTATAACTGTTGTACTTGAATCTCCAATTCTTTACATTTTCTTGTGTAGACCAGATCCAAATACCTAAACCTGTGTTGTGTCATGTTTGACCAATCATGTTTCTATAGATTACATCCTAATCACTCTAAAACTTCCTCTTGTGCAGGTTTCTAGAAATGTGTTTGACCTTTAAATTAAATACTTTTTTCTCAAGGCAACTGAGTTTTCTAAGTCTCTTGAGTACTTCTTTCAGACAGAATAGTTTTTGTATGAAAAAAACCCAAACTAAACTAAAATACGGATTTTCTCTTTCTTAGACCATAGAAAGTACTTTCATTTTTCAACTCCTGTGAGGAAAACCATTTTTGTTTCCCTTTAGCAGTTATTTTCTCACTTTTAGCAATACTTACTCCTGGGTTTCCTTAAATATTTCATGTTATTATACCACATATAGATGCTTATTTAGCTGTTTTCTGTTATCTTTTCTCATATGGTCTCAAATAGCTCACTATATCCAAGTATTTTACCTTTAGGTCCTTTTATTTCCTTTTTAGAAATTGTCTTTCTGCCCGTTTCTCTCACTTTTCCTCATTTAGATCTTGTTGTTGCTCCATTTCAAATACTAAATTCTATCTTTCATCCTCAGACTAATTTCTTTCATCTCCTTAGAGTGTGTGGCTGTGTTACAGTTTGTTGCTTTCATATTATTCTGTTTTAAATCTTCAGGCCTTGCATTCAGTTGAATATTACAACTAGAGCTTCATGATATTCAGTTCATATGCATATCATTTGGTTTTATTTTCATTCTCCTATGTTTTCCTGCTTTATGTTTTACAAATCCCAAATATAAATTTAAACACAGATGAAAATCACTGAGTTTTTCGCAGTTTTCAATAAAATTATAAAGCAATTCTCTTTTTCAAAATCTGAGAGTACTTTTTAACAGCTTAGTTTTACTTCCATTTTTGTGGTGAAGTCATCTCCTACTAGGCTTTTTCCCTGATGTCAAATAAAAACAAAAGCTAATCACCACTTTATAACAAAGAACTTCTATAATCCAGGAGAATGAACCCTTCAGGTCCTATAGATATTCTCTGATGATTGCAAGCGTTTTGATTTTTGTAATGGTGGTAAGACTAGTCAGGAGAATGTATGTGTAATCATGCTTTACCATCAAAGGAGCTATCAGGAAGTGATACTACATGAAAAATATAGAAATTCTATTATAGTATGATCCCAGACAACACAAGCTGGTATTTAAATGTGTATGTTTTGTGATACAGTGGAGGCTCAATTCAATCACTTAAACATAACCGACAAGAACCATCTTAGATGCTGCAGATTATATTAGACATCTGGATAGAACTGGTATATATGACAGATATATGGTACCTGATGGAGATTGTTGCCAATCCAGGGCATCTAAAGGCCAAGCAAGATGCTCTAGAATATCTCAAATGGTAGTATTTGTTTATGCTTAGAAAACTGAAACAAGCTTTAGGATGGGATTCAATATCTGACAGCAGGCAGTTTATAATGCCTATATCTAAACTCATCAGAAAGATGTAAATATAAACTTTTCACAAAAAAGAGGCCTGTTCACTACTGTTAACACCTGAAACACATTTTAAAGTTCCAGGAGTGTTTCATACTTTATATTAAAATATATCAATTTTGGTGCCCAATGCGGGGCTGTGTTTCCACCGCGGGGCAGCCAATTCCAAGTGTACTGGACGCCCCTCTAAGTAAAAGCAAATTGTGAACAGCACTCCGCTGCCAAAGGGATTGAGAAAAATGCATTAGCAATGTCAATTGTGGTGTACCACTTGGCTGCCTTTGACTCTAGTTCGTACTGAAGTTCTAGCATATCCGGAACGGCAGCACTCAGCAGTGGCATAACTTCATTCAGGTCACGATGGTCAACTGTTAGTCTCCACTCCCCATTAGACTTTCGCACTGGCCATATGGGACTATTAAAGGGTGAGTGAGTCTTGCTGATCACTCCTTGGCTCTCCAGTTGATGAATCAACTTGTGGATGAGAATCAGAGATTCTTGGTTGGTGTGATATTGCCGTCAGTGCACTGTTGTGGTAGCAACTGGCACTCATTGTTCTTCAACCCTTAGCAAACCCACAATCGAAGGGTCTTTAGAGAGACCGGGCAGGGTAGACAGCTGTTCAATTCCCCCCGTCTCTAAGGCAGCTATACCAAAAGCCCATCGATACCCCTTTGGGTCCTTAAAATACCCTCTCCTGAGATAGTCTATGCCAAGGATGCACAGGGCCTTTGGACCAGTCACAATGGGGTGCTTCTGCCATTCATTCCCAGTTAGGTTTACTTCAGCCTCCAACTCTTGGGATTCCCCTGTCACACCAGAAATAGAGATGGATTCTGCCTCTTTATAACTTGATGACATTATAGTACACTGTGCACCAGTGTTTACTAGAGCCTTATACTCCTGTGGGTCTAAT
>VYZV01037755.1:284-11270 GCA_013401275.1 Pandion haliaetus | reverse complement strand
AAAAAAAAAAAAAAAAAAAATCTTGCAATTACTGCTCTTCCAAACTACTGGGGTATATTCTTTGGTAAATAGTTAATATTTATAATACAAAGCAGTGCTAACACAACACATGAAGCTCTTCGGATAAAAAAAAAAAAATGAAGAATGTGGATGCCTCAAAGCATTTGATTTACTGCTGTCCACCAAAATACATAGAAATTCTGTAAAATGTGTAATATGTGACTCTACAAGACTCTCTTCACCGCTCTTTAACATGATCTGACTGCTAAATCTTTAGGTATGTGTCTTGTAGTTAAAGCAATGCCTGGCAGCATGATTAAGTTAACAGAGTGCTACTGGAGCATTAGCTGATTGAACTGGTAAATAATGAGGAGGTAAACCATGACAGCTCAATGCAAAATTATGAAAAGTTGGCCATACTCAATTAAATGGGAGTCTCTCTACCAGCTTCAGTATACTTTGGATCAAGCACAACTGTCATGGTTAAAACCATAGTCTGAGAAATGTCTGTTTCTCAACTGATGCTGTCTAATGAAACCTTTAAAACTGATCCAAACCGATGTGCACAGCTAAGGGTTTCATGAAGACAAAACTGAATGCAGAGCTATAAATCAAAGGTAACAGTTTATTTCACTTTTCTGATTAAAAACAGTAAAAATATTATGGGAACTATGTAGTATATCATAAGGATGATATTTTGGCAGGTTTTGTTAATTATCCAAAAGAACGAAAAGAAGCACACTAAGGGGAATTCACATAAAGCTTCGGGAAACTGACACTAGCTAAACAACAGTGTGTAAGTTTTCTGATTAGACAGACCCACAAAACGTGTGTTACAGAAACATGAAAGTGAAATCATCTTTGGATGTACACATCCATAATCCCACTATAAACAAGATGGAGGAAAAAAAGAAAAGGAAGCACTGTACAGTGCACTAAGGAGTATTATGAACAGCATTCACATGCCAACCCATAACCAGAAGAGAAAGAAATTCAGACTACGAAAGTTCTCGCTAAGAATCAAGTTTAGAGCAGTAACCTTTATAGTACAGGGTAACTTCTCAAGGAGACATTTACTTTGAACATGTAAGAAAAGCACTGATCTCTAGGAGAACAGAAAAAAAAAAAAAGGAAAAGCAAACAAATGGGCTGATTAAAAGAACATTCACTTCTGCTCCGTATAAATGAGAGTATCCATATGTATATGAGACATTTAAATTTGGAGAGATATGCCAGTTAATATTTCTGTAACCACAAAAAGAGCATGGATTTAAAAAATAAAAATCAGACTGTAGCTAAGATTTCCATTTCAAGTCCCAACTGACATACATATATTGGAAATTACACACTTTCCTTTAAAGGTACACAGAACTAGGTTAGCTCTAGAGTCAGAAGACATGCCACGTACTGAATCCCTTGGAGAGTTCTAACATCTAACGCCTTTTGAAAACTCCTTACCCCAAGGTATCCACCCAGCTTGACCCAGCTGAGTTTGCAAAATTTTCAAGAGGGCAATTTAAATTGGTATGACTGAAGACTACAAAGTGCTTAGAATACAAATTTTGCAATACACACTTTACTTCTGATATATATGATACCTATAAGAATATTCACTTGCTAACAAGTTCATTAAGCTTCCAATTTCTCCCTAAGCAGTTTATCATGCACACTGTATTAAAGATACATGCCAGAATTGGTAAAGACGGCATTTATAGTATCAGATAAACGTAATTTGGAGTCAGAACTGAATTACAACACTAGATGAAAGGTATTTTGGTCTTGTCTATGCTTCAAAGTAAGTACATTTTAGGATATGAATTTATAATAATTCCTTTGAACAGGACAGTCCTAAAATGATCTTATCTAAAGAGAAAACAGAGCATTCTTTTTCCTGAATGAAAGAGTCCACACATGGACTTAATCAGGAAGAACTTTGTGTAGGCAGTGGAGGAAAACATTTTTTTTTTTTTATCAGTAAGCAGTATTCGTTTTAATCAAGGATTTACAGTCTGAAGAGAAGTAAGACAGCATTTTAATCTACTTACCCAATTTTTGCTTTCTCTTTGATTTTGGACGAGGAACCAGTTTTCGGTTTTTTGCTCTCCTTGTCCTTTGGTTTGGATTTAACTTTTCTACCCTTCTTTTCCTCTTTTCCTTCAGCTGAAACACTGGGGAAGTTTTCAGGACTCATTACTCGTGGAATGTTTCTCTCTCCTCTCTCTTTTGCTTTTGCAATCGCTTCAGATATTATACGATTTGCCTTCTCTTGTTTACTTTCTGAGTCTGCTTTTTTCTTCTGCTTCTTCTCAGACGTTGCCCTCACCTGGGTATTCTGCAACTTAGTATATGATCCTGAACCATCAGTCTTCTTGGAGGAAGGAGGCTGTAGCAAGAAACAAAAAGTAAATAAAATCTCCTTATTTTAGGAATATAAACATTTCTGGAAAGAAAAAGTACAAACGGTTTTGATCTGGATATGCATTTTTTAAAAAAAAATTAAACTGTCAGGGACTCACACAGACATAAAAAAAGAAGGAATTCTCTTCATACCACAGAATGGCGTGGGTTTCAGAACAACTACATCAATTGTGGGTTTTAAACAACCAATCCATGTACTGCCTATCAGTAAAAAATATCATTCTAAAATTCTCTCGGCCTTCTTTCCACCTCTGTAGTCAGAGACGCCAATCCTTAACCTTTTCAGCATTTCCATACATTCGACACACACCTCCAGCCAATGACCTTCTCATAAAATCTGAAAAAGCAACGAACTCCAGAAAGTAAAAGCAACAGTATTTTGCCTTTGGCCAGACAGAAGGACCACAGTTACCTTAAAGCAGACGAAAGATCTACGAGACTAACTGTGCTCGAACAAAATCGAGATTATAAAACAAAAAATAAAATTACGCAGCTCTATATTCATAAAAAGATCAGAAAGCAGTATTTCTTTAGACCAACATCAGGTCAGTGCCTTAGTTAGAAAATGTAACTTGTTTTTATTTTCAGGTTTTTAATCACCTTTTTGTCGACGCAGACCTGTTTACGCTAGGAATGCAATATTCAGATTATCAACCTCTCCTTAAACAGGCTAGAAGACATGTTTTTGCTTCCCTCCCCTCCCCCCTTCCCCTTTGAGGAATGGAAAGAATTTCCTATTCAAACAGACAAAAACCCCAGCAGATAACAGTTATGTTACGTTCTCACCCGTAAATGCGCCTCTGCCTACAGCACGAAGAAAAGCCAGCAGGAATTTCCAAACACATTTTCTGGCCAAACCCAGCGCACTCCACCGGATACATTTTCAATACGTGCCTCAGCAAAGGCTTAGCAGCAGCGCTGCAGCCCCGGCAAGGAGGCAGGGTTCAGGATCACTCTCGAAAATGCCACCTTAAGGCCTACAGGCTGTAACAAATAACCAAGACCCGAGAAAACAGCAACAAGCTCAAGATGGCGATGCAGCACGGCTCCCGCAGCAGCAGCCAGTAATAAGGAAGGTTATTCAATCCCATTAGCCTTTTAGCCCAAAGAACCCCTCCTCCTCCCACTCATTCAGGCTTCCACTTACCCTTCCTCTTGGCCTCTTCACTGAAGACATTTTTGGCGTCAGACAAAGGCTTGCCCTCCGCTTTTTCAGCACCCCAGGCAGTGCTCAAGAGAAAAGCATTGAAAGAAGATTGCTAAATGGCCTATTTAGCGAGCTGCAGCCAAGATATGCACAACCCTCCACACACACACACTGTGATTTATCAACATATTCCTCCCTCGGCCAGTACCCATCCGCCGGTCCTGGGGCTCGGGCAGGGCAGGGGCTGCCGGCCTCCCCTCCGGAGCGGGCTTTCCACAACAGCTGTAAGCAGACGGCCAGATTCCAACAAAGCACAGAAAGAAATGAATGCACAAAGCATCAAAATGCATCAGCATGAATATTAGAGATGTCGTTAAAAATACTGACTCCTTCTGCGGAAGTAGGCCAGCAGATGGTGCTACCCGTTATTATTCCATTAGACTCTGCAGTTTAACCCCCAACGGACTGCTCTGCCCCACGTGTGGTTCGGGCATTAACCCTTACCGCTCCACCCGCCCCCGCCGCCACGGGTTTTTCCCCGGGATGGAAGACCGTGGGAACTACGCCTTCTCCTCCGTCTTAAGGCTTCACTCCGCCGCAACTTCGCAGTTCCAGTTCTCTCAGCGAAACGGGGCCGGGGGACGGCACGGGGGGACAGTAACTGAAATCCCAGTCTGCGGCCTCAAACCTATTTCGCTCTCCGTATACTTTTTTTTTTTTTTACACTGAATTCATTACCACAAGCTAGCAACAGCGACTGGGTAGGCGTTTGCCTACAGCCGTCCCTGCTTCCTCCAGAAAAAGGAATAACACCTTGACCTGCTTTCAGCCCCCCGCCCCCTGCCCAGGCCGAGGGAGCTCTGCGGGGAGACCTCCTCGATGACAGGGGACGCGGCTGCGTGGCGAACTCCTCTTCCTTCCGCCGATGGTTTAAAGTGCTATTTTAAAAGATCAGACACGTTCTGAAGTGCGGGTTGTCAACATATCAAATAAAACAAAAACAACAACAACAAAAACCAAAAAAGACACGGTCGGGTTTTTTGAAAGGTTATTAAAAAAACCAAGACGCTTTTTGACAACATAGCTCCATCCTAGCAACACCCTTTAGTCTCAGAAGCCCCTTAAAGAAGAACGAAGAGAGACCAGGTTTTCATTTGTTCTGCTTAATTAATATATATTATGCTTTCATTTTGTGATACATACGTGCTCTTCCATAGAAAATTTAAAATACCGCAAGGATTTTGAGATTGTTAAGATTAGGCCTTACGCTTAATCAGAATTTCACTTCTATTTAAGATGAATTTCAAAATGAAGTTCACAGTCCGTTGAAAACGCCAGTGGTACCGATACATTAAATGGATTCTTTTCTTACCACCACCACTTAAATTCCAAGATACTTCTGTAAATATGCAGCTTAATCACAAGGACAACTATTACGTTTTAATTTTGCTTTTGAGAACTCTAGCCAAAGTGCTTCTACATTATAGTTACAGTATCCACAGCAAATTGCAGAGATTTATCTTTTAGGGTTATTATTTCATAAACTTAGTGAAATGCTAATTAGCATACTATTTTGCGTTTTGAGATCAGCTAAACAGAAAAATATTCCTAAGTAATGTACTCTTGGTATAATTTCAGCTCTAAGCCAAATGCTACTAAAGCCAGCACGGCTAGAGGATTTTTAAAAGAAATTGGTACATTCTTGAACATTCCTGGGCCAGAAACAAACAAACAAAAAATGCCTAATAATTAAGTGGGCGATATAGAAATGGTGGCTTTTTCACAACTCTTTTGCAATCATCTTCCTAGCTATTTTATTCCTTTAAGGCAAAGTTTCTTACACTACATTTCCGCGGAGCTCAAAGCTGCCTCCCAAAGTTACTCCTCAACAACTTTCACTACTTTTTTACTGCAGAATTCTGAGTATGCTGGACGAGGCTACTCTGCGTTTTGATTCCTCAGGCTGACGCTCTGCTGCTTACTCTATACTATTGCTTCTGTTTATGTCTCCTGCACTGCACAAACAGTAAGCTATTTGTTAGAAAACAGAGAACATATTTTTTTCATTTTGCTATGACATCTCTAACCATATGGAAATGACATTCATGAAGATGCAAGAAGGCACCAGCCAGCCATTCTAAGCTAAATAAAGCTGTAATGAAACCCTCATCAAGGAAGTCACCATTGTCACAAAAACCCAAACTGGAAAGCAACACAAGTGTTTTGAGATTAGAAGAACCAGAAACACGCTTGCACTAGAGGACAGTATCTGCATGTACTTAGTAACCAAAGCAACAAAAATAATCTAATTCAGCAGAGGTCTTTTATTCTGATAATCATAGGCTATAAAATAATTAAACAGTCATAAATCATCATGCACACTGAAAACAAGTTCTAAAGCTACACAACATCCACAACAAAAAGGACAAAACCTTTCACTAAGCCAAAAATACCACCACCACCACCCCCACACACTGTGCAGGGACACAGATCAAGCATCCTGAAGGAGCATATGCTTTCACCAACGGCTTACAAACCTATTCCATCTATCAGCATTAAGACAGAAACTCCTAACTGACAAACGTATAGCAGAAGGTGGAAAGGAAAACCCTGAGGCAGCCACATATTTAAAAACTGAAGATTTTATTTGGAAAACTATGTTTTTTACTTTATATGGTTGCAAAGATACATCATCCAAATATAACTGAACGTAAACCAATGCAATGTTGTCTTGAGTCTGCACAGAGAGAGCTCCAGGGTATCTGCTGCTGCTAATAGCTTTGCCAAGCAGCAGCCGAGCACAATGAACAAGCCTCCCCTCAGTTCCCCGCTGCTCCCAGCAATCCTGTGGGCAGCAGGGAAATTGGCAGGAATCATGTCAAATTCATGCTACTGCTGCTGCCTGCAAAAGCCATTAACAGCAGCAGATATAGGCTGTACTGCTGTTCACATGGAAGAGCTAGCCCTAAAAAATACTAAGGGTGGAACGCGTAAGACAACAGTATAGAATTCCCCACATATGCCCCGATTCACAGGACCCAAGGGAGCATCTTCTCGGCAGTATTCAAAAGAATTTGACACGCTGTCTTGCAGGAGCAGAAGGTACACTACACATGTCTGAATGATATCTTAATTAAACTAATGTAAAAGCAAGTAAGTTACCAGACAATATCGAGAGACAGCATCGTCACAGCAGTCTTCCCAATAGCTACTTACTACAGCAATACCCTGCTAAGTAGGCTTTTCATAGATATTTCTCCAACATTTTGTTGTGGGTTGCGTAGGACATGCATTTGCAGACCTCCACTGGTGTAACAGTACTTACCACAGCAAAGACAAATCACAGCCCTCAACGCTTACAGACACTGTTTTTTTTGCTCCCCTCAAAGGCCTGAACCCATTTTAATTTGCTCCACAACAAACAGTTTCTTCACATCCTCTGCATGTCGCTACAAAGGAAGCCCCAAGAGGAACGTAAGTTTAACACAGAAAAAACTTTTATCTCCTAGAAAAACCTCCCAAATCCTGCCTTACCTGTTCAGTAAGTAAAACATTGCTTCTACTGTAAGAACACCTTTCCTACAGTAGGTATGGCCATTCATGATAGAGGAGTATTTCTTTCAATTCTGTGTCTGCAGAGAATCTTTAAGATTAAGTATCTCTCCTGAGTTGCATCTATTCTTGATATAATCTAAGGACTGGTAATGCCTTTCCCTGGAATTTTAATGAGTCACACATTCATGATTTAATTATAAAAAGCACTTTTTTTTTTTTAAAGTAAAGATTTCCACTTGTGGATCTACTCATCCAAACACTAGCTACCACTAAGAACTAAGTTATGACCCTAACTAGTCTAACAATAGAAAGCTAAGGTTTACGTTTGCAACGTCTTGATTAATTCTTTTACTTCTACTGGTAGTAGTACACATCTGCAAGAAGATGCATACTAAGGACCGTATACCTTGAAAGAGTAACAAGTTCTTGCTAGTCTACCAGGTCCTTAGGAAAATCAACATAACCTTGACATCAACTGCACTGAAAGCAGCTAAAATTAGCCACCTGGAAACCTGCATCATGCATTACCACATCATCTTTATCTACGTTTATCACTAGACAAGGAATCCCTTTGTTCATGTCAAGTCACCAAAACAGCATCAAAATCACAACCGTAATACAATACAAATACATAATCACATAACTAATGATAACCAATAGTTTGGGGGGTTTTGTCCAAATTAGCTTCTCATTTTTTCACATTATAATCACATCAAAATTTGAAAACAGCAATTGCTTTTAAGCTGCTACAGTAAAAAATCTTAAAAGGAATATCCATTCATCATTTGAGTTATAAGATTGTATTTAGGATGCAACTTTGAAAAAGGCAGCATGAGCCAAACGCAGTGACTTCTGAATTCCATTCTAGTACTCTGAACATTTTTCCTCCAGAATAGTCTGCATACATAACTCTTCTAGTGATTTTTTTTAATGGTGGTTTTATAATCTAAAAGTGTATGTATTAAAAAAAAAAAAAAAAAAAAAAGCTACAATGCTTNTTTCCACGGTTAATTGAGCTACTTCTGCACAACTGATGGGAAGATCACCTAAACATGCAACAGGGTTCCTTTTCTCCAGAAAATTGCCCTTCCTCCCCCCATTCAGAGTTCCTTTTTATTTTCTTGTTCAACCTTTGCCCCACACCATCGGCTGGGATTGCTCTACAAAGCCAAGAGCACTGGCAGATGAAGATCCATGGGGTTCTACCATTTCTCCATTCTCTTTTGTGCACATATGGAACTACTAGGACAGTCAATGAAGCATTCCAAATTCTTTCTAGTAATACTCTTCCTTCTTTTCCTTGCTTATTATCGCTAATTAATGTCTCAGTGTTTAAGGGATACAGAATCTCAAGACATACGTATGTGAAACCTAACCCAAATTAAAACAGACATGTTACAGATAGATTAAAAAAAAAAAAAAAAGGGAAAAAAAAACAGGGGGGNGAAAAAGATACAGGGGGTGTGGGGGAAATTTTACCATTTCCATGTTCCATATTTGTTATCTCTAATTTTGATAAATGAATGGCTAGCAACTACAGCTATGTGGCCAGACAACAGTTTGTATCTGCATAATAGTCACTTCAGAATGTAAATACTTCACAAGGCATTTAACGCCAAGATTATGACCAAAGTTTAAATTTATGCGGAATTGAAAACATTAATGTAAAGGTCAGCAACCTTAAACTAGTCATGTTTCCAAGACGAAACAAGCCCCTGCTTTGCATGTCACACTCTCTACGTAGGGTGTTGTTTCTCATCTAAATACTAGAGAACCCAGTAATGTCACTAATCATGTTTCACCACTTCTATAGCTAAGATAACATAGTTGTGATTAGTAGCAGCTTCTTAACCAGTAAGCCTCTGATTTACCATATCATTCGTTGGGAGAAAAATCAAGCCACTGTCCAATGTAACCAGATGCTGCTAACCTGGGCACGCTGCAAAGGCAGCATTGGATATTACAGAATGAGACTACAGCAGACATAAGCTTCCATTTAGAAGATTTTGTTCGAAAACAGTTTTTTGGGCCTCAGTGCCAAACACAGTTAGATTGTTTTTCTGAGTATTTAGTAGTGGTATAAAAACTGTGTGCAACTTACACTGTAATTCTTAAAGGAGGTACTATGTAATGGAGCATATTAAATTGCCAGGAAATGAAAGAAATTGAAAACTTCATCCTGCTTGTCTGCCAAGCTACTGGACTGGATACGTGTCAGTTTTCAGTGGCTTGGTGTTCTGTGCCCATCATGTACCCAATTCTCTCTGTAATGGTGAACACAGCTATTTGGAAAATAGCATACAATACCACTAAAACCCACTGCCTCTGCAAAATTTCTCAGGTGCTGTTTTTCGCATGCTGAACTCATAACGCCGAGTACTTGTGTTGATCTAAGCCTGAGGCAGTGCCTATCTTTTGTTCCACCCATGGGGTGGGGTCTCCACTAGAAGTACCACTATACTTAACATGAGAGAACTATGGGCTCCAATATATGAAAAAAAAGCAATTATCATATTCAAATCAACTGGCATTGTGGATGCACAATAGAGTTGAATTACTAGGCTCAGACCAACTTCAGTCGTGCCATACCTCTACAGATTTTCTAAAGCCTTTAATACCTATCCTAAGGATCAAAATGTTTTAGTAAAAAAGTTCCAATACCCCATTTTCTTCTTGCACTCTTGACCAATCTTACCTTACAATTTTCACAATTATTTGACTCCTTAAAAAACAGAATTGACTTAACTCAATACTCTATAAAAGGAAAGTCAGGTTTCTGTTCACCATTTCAAACAACTCTCGTAAAAGCATCTGGAAGTAAATCTGTTAAGATACTTCGCCAAACACTTATGGGCAAGAAAATCACACAGATCTTTCTGATTTGAAGACTAGTCATTAGAGTTCAAAACCCCCAGATAAAACCCTACAAATATATTGATCCACTGAAATCTCACATCATCAGAGACATTCTTAGAAGGTACAGTTAAGAGTTAGCTTCTTCTGGAACACACCCCTGTTTTTACACTAGGAAAACTTTTACTTAACAGGCAAAGCCAGATAGCTTCTATAACCGTGGGAAGTGGAATGCTGCAAAGCAGCAAAAGAGAACAGCTATCCCCAACTTTTTTTAATGACCTTTTATACTACAGAAAAATACAACATTAACTAAAACTGCACTAATTTCTAGTCTTTCATGACTTAACAAATGTCGGTTAAAGTAATCTCTCACACCGGTAAGTGGTGCTTCAAGAACCTGCTGAGTAACAGTGTTGGAGAAAACCAGAATAAGCCGTTAACTTTGTTTTTTTCTGTAGAAAACGTTGCATTCCCTCACAAGATTAAATTCAGTTTATTTTTGCATTACATTTGAAATTGAAAGTAGGGGGACTCCCTGAACAGATATTAAATGTAAATATAAAGTGCAGTGAGAGATGCTAAAAATACTTTTTACTGTACTTAAAGATCTGAACTTTTCTTTAAACTACTAAAACATGTCTTTTTTCAAATACCTCTCTTTTATTAAACTCCTGTTCTCTCTCCAAAAAAATCCAATACAATAAGAATATACTTTATTTCCTAACTTGAAGATTGATATAGGGAAAAAAAAACCCACATCACAAAATGGAAGCAAACAGGAAATTGCTAAATGGCTTTTGGCTGGAGTAAGTCTGAGTAAGTTGTTCTCCCTCTCCCCAAGGTAAGGCATCTTTTCAGACATTTTCCTGTGGTTATTTTTTGAGGCTTTGGAAAAAAGAGAAACAATATACAAATATTTATTATAAACACTGCAAGAACAAGCACCACCAAAAAAATTCATATGCACATAAAAATTTAATTATTCTATAACAGAATGATTCAGTATTCCA
>VYZV01037750.1:926-11081 GCA_013401275.1 Pandion haliaetus | reverse complement strand
TATTTTTTTTTTTTACAATTAATACAGAAGATTCTCAAAGCTGCAGTATCAGAGCTGAAATAAGGCAGTTTCAGTTTTACTGATTGGTAGCTAAGAAATTAGATGGACTAGCTTGAAAGTGCATAGGACTTAAAGAGACAGTAGAGGGAGCTGGAAGGAAAGGAAACCTCTTGTTTCCAGACAGAAGCCCTGTTGATACCTTGGTAATGTCAAGTATGTGAATGTGTCTATTTGATCTTCCTTCTTGAGTTTCAGTCTCTTTTAGGAAATACAATTGAGGAGGAGGAGGAATTTATTTCTTATACTTCAACATCATAGGATTTTTCCTGTAACAAAAATATTAAAAAAAACCCCCAAGGACAAATGCCCCGCTACCCCAGGGAAGAGAAAAAACAACAAAAAAGCAGGCAGAAGAAAAGAGATTCTTTTGAGACTTGTAATACAAGACATCAGTGATGAAAAGGAGTCTGTTACTAATACTTAGTAACGGACTTCACAACTGCATGCGTCATTGTCAGAATACAGAAAAATAACATGAAAAAGGGGACAGTTAATAAGTAAGTTGTAGCATCCCAAGTTTTCAGAGTAAGTTTCACTGGATTAGATGAAACAACTAAGGAAAAGCTGTCTTAGGGTAGTAGAAGGTGGCCAACAATTTGAAAAGGAGTCTTATCCCTTTAATATATTTTTTATGTTAGAAATTTTAAGCAATTTTTTCAGTTTTATGTATAAATCTTATTTCCAGAAGTAGCTACAGTAATCCTTTTTGTCTATCATGTTAAAATTAAAGACTGCATTTTAATATAAAGCAGTTTCAGGAATGCAATATCTGAATCATCATCAGTATGCTTTTACCATTCTTTTGCTTTTTTGTTTTGTAGGTTACATTTTGAAGCTGTATCTCAGACTTCTCCTATTACCTTGTACCTCTTTCTGAGGAATATATTTGCTGTCTGTGACATTAATGTCATGGAAGGAGCACTCTTCTGTGATTCCATCTGTTCCAGTGAGATACTTTATAAGGAACAAGTATGTGTGGCTTAAAATAATAGACTGGATTTGATTTTACTTTTTGATCAGCTTTATTTCATCATTGCAAGATAGATGTTGCAATGTACCAATCCTATTTACAGAACACTTCATTTTCTGTGAGTTATCTGGTCTTCCTTTCTGAAGTATTTTAGTAGCTATTGGTTATTTTGTATCCTGGTACAAAGATGGTTTCTGGATCAGTTATTGCCTAATCCAAAGACCACTGATTTCAACTGAGGAAGGATTTTCCTTGACTTCAGTGGTAGACTATAATTTAAGAAAGAACTATAATCATTGTTATTTTTGTTCTACTCAGATGCACCTTGGATTTTTAATTTTAAACATTTCTGCTATTTAATACATATATTTTCATTAATACTGAACTTCTAATGGGGTTTCATGGTTTTACTACACTAAGCTTTTATCTTATTTCAGACTTTCTGATAGTATAAGGGCATGTTAATGGCACAAAAAGCTTTCTTTTTTTTTTTTGGATAGTCAAGCTTTGCCTCTTGTATTATTACATTCCTATTCCACTCTTTCTTTGCTGAAGTAGTTGTCTTGTAAAAATGTGAGCAGTTGATTACTCTGACTTTGCTGGATCTGCTCACACATGCAAGGACTGCAGCAGATAACTGGAAGGGAGAGGAAGGAATTGTTATCCTCCCCTTACCTACCTGAGAGGTCAGCATGTGAAATTTCCATTCCACGGAGGCTGAGGTTGTTAACCAGGCTTTGTAAATCTTATGGGTAAATTCAGAGGGCACAATTAGGTCAAGAACAATCATTTCCTTTAGAATCATGAATGATGTTGCATTTCTTTATATATTTCTAACAGGTGTCAATGTAAATTAATTTTTAAACTTTTATCTTACTTGCTACTTACTTCTTTCACTCTCAAATGGTTTAAAACAACAGAATTCATATTTGAATCAAAATGTGGTTTTCTTTTACAGGTTGCTAGATTAGCAGAATGTGAAAGAATGACTGTGGCAATTGAACTTAGCAATTGGTTGAATGATTCAAGTTACACCCTGCAGTCTGTTGTACAATGTTATGGTCTCCTTGCTCCAATTATTTATCACAAGATTTCTTCAGTGCCAGTAGTTCAGGTGAGAGCATTTTAAGACAAAGCAGCTGGCATCCAAATCCTGCAGTTGTAGTGATTCGTATTAAACTTATAATGGAGTGTACAGTGGGAGAGCTAAATATCTTGGCTTTGAGTTCTTAGTAGCTGCTGAAAGAAATGCCTTTTATGGTTTTATGTGTTCCTAATGCATATATGTTCAGTGTAAGCCGCACAGATTCTACTCTCAGATATGCTAAAGTAACTGCAGAATATTGATTGTTTCTTCAGGATGATTTGTTGGTATTTTTAAACTATAGTAGAATCTATGAGATAACTTCTACTTGAATGCTATTTGCAGATGGCAATTTTGAGGAAAGAAAACCAGCATTTGCCTATCGCTTTTTTTTGGAATGTTTGCTTCATATACAGTTTTTTTTTCTTCCTAAAAAAAGAAGGCTATTCAATGTTTTGATAATGCAGTCTTTAGTTTCCAGGCACGTGCTCCTTTCCGGAAGGAGGCACCTTCTCTTTGAAAACGGAGTACCTGAATCCTTTCTTGCCATTTCTGAAGCAGCAGCTGTGCTTTTTTAGATTCAGCAAGGATACAGTAGAAACATGCAACTTTTCTCCTGTAATTAGGTAGTTTTGTCAGGGAGCAGCAGTAAGAGCATGTTCACTCTGTGGGGAAGGATGAGGTGACTGCAGTGCAGGCAAGGCACAGACTAGCAGCGTTTGAGCATGGCAGACAGAGCAGGCTGTTGGTAAGAGGATCCACTGAGAGTCCAGAGAAGGTGAAGTTATTAGGCTGGCCCAGGGTCCATCCAGGAGAAAAAGTCAGGAGCTGCAGGAGTTGGAGCCAGAGACTGGAAACAAGGCTACAACACAAGTGCAAGGTCCATCCAGGAGACAGAACTGAAGACCAGCACACCAATACCATAGCTCAAGCAGGGACTGAAGGCTTGTGTCTGAACTTAACCGGGACTCCTGGGCCCCTGGGCAGAAAGTGTGAGAGGGGGCCCCAAGTGAGGCTTCTCAGGGAATGACTGTTGGGGCACTCAGGGCCCTGAGAAGTTTTTAAGAGTGTTTAGGAAAAAAAACAAATCTATTTACATACAGGGGTAGCCTCTTGCTTAAGAAGTCATTGGCTGTGATGACCTACTAAAGGCACGGCTAGCCGCTGGAAACAGCTCCTGTTTCAGATTTCCTAATTAAAGGGAAAAATAATTTAGTTGCATGTTCTTTTCATGTCTGATAGACAAAAATAAGGGAAAGAAGTCTTTTATTTTTAGAGCATACTGGAAACATTTTTCTTTCATTTTAAATTCTGACCAGCTCAATATATTTTTTAGCAGTCCTCTGCTAAGAGTATGTCATCTCACTGAATTAAGCATCCTTTGATTTCATGTTAATTAAATCAGCAAAAATATCCATCATGTATCTGTAATTTAATATCTGTGATTTTATGTGAACATGTCATTTATTCCAGAAGGCTGTGGTTTAAATCTTGACACTGTTAAATTAAATGGAAATTTTATTATTGGCTTTTGTAGAGCTAGCATTTCATCCTATCCATTAGATTTCAAAGTATTTTTAAAGTTCACTATCAGCTACAATAGGCTGTACAGAGATACAAACTTGTAAGTGTGTTGCAGACTCCAAACTTTGTTTTAACCCTTATATTTACAGATCCTCATTAAGTGCTTGGCTGTCCTTCAAGAAATTCCAAGTGCTACTTTACAGAGGAGGAAGGCAGGATGTTATGAGAGTATTCAGCATATGATAGCTTGTACTTCATTTTATACAGCAAAGGTATGGTGTGTATTATTGTGCTTATGGCTTAGTTCAAGATATAGCTCTTGCCATTTGGAGAAAAAAAAAGATTTAGTAAGCTGGCTGTCAGACTAATATCTTAGAGAACTGGCACTCTAAAATAGTAAAGTATAGAAATATTTATTAGTGTCTTTGTATCAGTGCATTTTATATAATAATGACATTTTGACTTTATAATTGAGAATTTTCATTTGTTCAGAAAATAGACTGTAACTATTAGTCCATGACATGAAATCTGTATTTTATATCATTGTGTGTATTTTTACATTTAAGGTAGTACTATTTTCAGCAAGGCCTATATGTAATATATAAATGGAAAAGTTTATTTACTGCAAATAGGCCATATTTGTAGGTTTAATCAGATTAGCATATCTGGCTCATTTGCTAATTAGATACCAGCAACTTTATACCATTTAGTCCCACATGCTGGCAGGAGTATAAACACCTTGCCTTGTAACCATAATACATATCTGTAGATCACATTTATGATTCAGATACTCAATCTATTTAGTGAGACAAGGAGAGAAGTGGTACCAGTAGGATTTTTTTCCTCAGGTATAGAGACATACTAGAGTTAAAATACCCGCCATGATAAATGTATGATGCTGAAAAAGTCAGCTTTCCTCTAGCTTTGGGTACACCTCAGCTAAGAGGCTGAGCTGTGGCTGATGCTTTGAGGGATTCCCCTGTGTTGGTGATCCCTCGCCCTGGTCTTTATAGGAGCTGGATCTCCTCATGAGACCAGATCAGCGTCAAATATCCTTAAAAGTACACCGCAAGAAGATCAAGTTTTCATTCTTTCTGTGAAGATGAGTATTTTAAGCCTTAGTGTTGTCATTTTCTTCATGTTAATCAATTATTTCATGGCTGTGGGGCAGTGTCAGGGCATGGCGAGGCTGGGGAGCCAGGAGCTGAGGGCAATGACATGGCCAGCCAGGGCAGCACCTGCCAGTCAGGTTCAACCAGGAGTCTAGATCATCGGGTGAGTTTGCAGTGATGAGGCAGGTCTGAGCTGAAGCCCAGATGTCAATCTGCATGTCAGGATCAGGTTTGGTGAGGGTAGCTAGGGTCAGACACGGCCCAGCAAGCTGGTCCATGGTGATGGGAGCAGTCTGAGGTCAACCTGAGGAGTCAGCCCATGGGTCAGGTGTCCAGACCAGTGGATCCATTGCCAGGCCCAGGCATGGCTTGGAGCACACTTGGAGACCAGCATTCCTGCCACATAGGAGCTGGAAGGGACTGTAGGCTGAGGCACGAGCTGAGGGGAGCTCCTGGCCCCATGGCAGGAGGGTGCAGGTGGAGGCTATCGAGGCCAATAAAGCCTATTAGGAACCTTGAAACCTTGACATAGTAGTGTGTGTTTGTTGTTGGATTCTCCAGCTAAATGACTGCTTATACTGCTGATTTTTTTTTTCCTTAGAGATAGCATTTCAACAGAATAGCATACAGAATATCAAACAGAATGAGTGAATTGCAAGTGCTTCTGATTAATCCATGGTATGTGGTTTTCTGTTGAGTTACAGTCAGGCCATATACTGTATTTATCCTAAAGTGATCTATACGCTTACTCTGTATCCCAAAGACAAACATCCTAATGTGAAGTTACCTTGCATATAGTAGAAGCACTTTGGCCTTTAGAGCTCTATCTAAAGAAGATAAAGCCATCTAAAAACATTCCCTACATTGTTCATTTATAAATTTCATAATTTAAAAAATAAATTTCACCAGTCCTTTCACTAATACAGTTGGGATTTTCAAATGTGCACTTGATACCAGAGAGGTAAGTGAGGATCATTTAGTTACCCTTTATATTCTTTAATAGCAGTACTGCCTGAGAACAGAGAGAATGTCAATCACAGCAATAGATACTTCTGGTTAAATCTTTCTATTCTCTGAGGGATAGGTTAAGCAGAAGTAGAACACATAGATAACATATCTGCAATTCCAATTATTTTACAGGTCTATAGTCCTGGGTTTTTTATAAAAGGAAACATAAGTATTGGCTAATTAATTTCTATTTATAATATTCGTGCATTTTGACAATTATAAGTAGACAGTAATGAAACATTACAAGTTATGCAAAACAAAAGTATATAACAGGTGATTCTCTAATAGGTACTACGTTCCTGGAAAGAATATGAACTAGCAGTAATTATTGTTAACTATGGGAAAAAACTGTTGGATTCCTCACCAACAACCTCACCCTGCCTGTCAGGAGCTCTGAAAACTGAAGAAACACACACTAACAAAGAAGAAAAAGTAATAGTTCTGATTTTTACTTTTTTCTCTGAATACTGTATTCTATTACTTTGAAGACTACATTTGTAAACTTTTTGTTTTAGAAGTGATTGTATGGAGTAAGAGTTTCCTTGTAGAATAAGAGTTCCCAAAGTACAGCTGAGAGGCTTGTATTTATTTGTAGCCGTCTTTGTTAAGACCAGTTGCAGATTGCAGTGGGTATAGGGTCTCATCTTGTTGAACTGGAGAGGGGTTAGCAATACTACAGTTCAGAGCCATGAGGATCTTGCAGATATTTATACAAGCATCCCTAACTGATCTTCACATATAGTTTCCAGGAATGCAGAAAAGAAATATTGGACAGAAAAAATAATTAAAGAATTGTATGAGCAAAGAAGAGCAAAAATATCGTAAACTATGTAGACATTTAGCCTCTCCTTTCATGTTGCAGCTGCTTGAAACTGAGTCATATAGTAAGAAACTTGGGAATTGTGTAGACTGAAAAATGTTTCTCAATGGAGGAAGAACTTTCAGCCCTAAAGACCTTAGTACTTAAATTACGAAGAGATGCAGCAGGTTGTGAGGATTTCTTGCAATTGAAAATCGAAGTAAAGTGTTGATTTGCCATACTTTTCTGTCTGTTTTTTCTTTAAATCATTTTAGAAGAGATTTTACTGGAGAGGAGATTTGAAAAAGAGGAAAGAAAGTAGGAATAATGAGAGAGGAAGAAAGGAAGCAGTGTGAGCATGAAACAGATATATTAAAGAGAGGGACAAAAAATCAATCAGCTTACAGGGAAGGATTTCTGTAAGAAAATTTGTAGGACAGTGATAGGATCCAGGAAAAAATTTTCTGCATTGTTTATTGCTGAGTTTGTGTTAGCTGCTCCCAGGTTCATACCGAAAAAGAGAAAGGAATCTAAGATCATAGGAACAATATAGTATCTTGAGCCAAGTAGTGCTGACTGAAAATTACATTTTCACTGAAGTGAAAAATAAAGAACTTTCTTTCCAGAGGAAGATTTTTATTTCTGTAGGCAGTAAATAATCTACAAAAGATTACTTTTTTCTGGAAAATGACATATTTTGTCAAACAATCTGTTCAAATATGTTGTAGTAGTAGTGTGCGGGACTTTCCTAAAAATTTATTTGGTGGCAGAGCGACTCCACTCACTCCCTTGCAGATCTTTCAAGAATGCATCGTGGCCAGGTTTTTGAAGCCATACTAAAAAATTTATGAAGATCAATTTCATTTCACTTGAATAGAAAAATAAGACAGTATTGATTAAATTATCAGATACAAAATTAGAAGGCTTGGGATCTAACCTAAAATCCTCTATTGATCTGCTGGTTTTAGTTAGGTAAAAGCTAAGTTTTCCTAACTAAGTATTGGATATTTCAGACCACTTCCGCAAAGACATCCCATTTAGCTGCAATGGAAAAAGCAACAGAAAATCTAAGTGCTCTTGAATCAAATCTCCTCAGACTGACAAAACCAGGTGGGTGTGCTGTTAAAACACTTCTTACCTTTTTCAATGGAATTTTCTATGATTTATTTGTAAAAATTATTTACCTAAGAAGTACTTTTATTTCATGTATCTTCCATGATAAATCAACCAAAATCATAATTTCAGTGGTCTTATTTATACCTGGTAGTGATGTGTATAATGACTTTTATTAATCTTTTTCATCATTTCCACCAAAACACTCATTCCTTCTTAGAAAGGAATGGTCATTATTGTTCTATTCTGCAAATATATATGTTGTCCCAATCCGTGTAAATTGGGTTCCATGTTATTTGGGCTTCTTTATCTTCCTAAATCAGAAAATGCAGTGGCAAAGATCATTGTCCATTTATAGCATGCCTTACTATCCTACCAGTGCTAGTAATAATGACCACTGCAGGAAATTTTAGTGGAGAAAAAGCTTCCTGAAGAAAGCTAACAGAAATTATCCTTTTTGTGAAGGAATTGCATGTTTACTAACATTTAACTACCTTGTAACTCAGGAATGAACACATCAACTTTAAAATATCTTAGAGTCTGTATTAAGCACAAGAATGTTCAGGCTAATAGTTCTGCCAAAGTTAGATGAATTAATAAGTAGGACTTATAAAGGAAATTTGATTAGAACTTAGGGCTACTACTGTTTTTTTTTTCCATTATATTTACATGGCATCTTATACTCCTTGGAGTATGGACAGAATCATAGAATAATTTAGGTTGGAAGGCATTTCTGGAAGGCATTTATACCAACCCCCTGCTCAAAACACGTACAATTAGATCAGGTTGCTCTGGGACTTGTCCAGTCAAGTTTTGGATCTCTCTGAAGAAAGAGATTTTGCAACCTTTATGGGCAACCTGTTCCAATAGTTGACCACCGTTATGGTTGAAAAGATTTTCTTTGTATCTATTTGGAATTTTATGATTTCCAGCTTGTATCTATTGCCTCTTGTCCTATCAGTGAGGACAGTCTGTCTCCACATTTTGTATTCTTCCTGTTAGGTAGGTGTAGACTCCTCTTAGCCTTCTCTTCTTAAGACTGAATAAACTCAGTTCTCTCAGCCTCTTCTTGCTTTGTCTGCACTCTAGCTCCTTATTATTTTGGTGGCCCTTCACTGGACTGAACTCCAGTATGTCAGAGTCTGGTACTACAGTGTAGTGTCCAAAACCAAACACAGTAATCTAGATGTGGTCTCACAGGTGCCGAGTAGAGGGGAATAGTCACTTCCCTTGACCTGCTGGCTATGCTGTTTCTAATACAGCCCAGCATGCAACTGCTCTTTGCTGCAAGGGCATGCTGCTAACTTATGTTCCAGTTATTGTCCGTCATCTCTGTATATGCATTTGTCTTAGAAGAGAAAGCATTTCTGTAATAAATAGGATTCAAAGTGACGCAAAAATTCCATTTGTCTGTGCACTGATCCTTCATTTTTTGCTGCTGACATTGATGCCTGCATTCCTGCAGAACAAGACACAGAATGAATTCTGTAAGTTAATTGAAAATTACATTGATTACTTAATAAAATGATGTTCCATTCTTACTTAATAGGAAATTAAATTAATGGGTTGATCAGTTAGAGAAGAACACATTTGCAGTAATTGACAAATACTTGATGGCTGAAGTCTGCTCTGTTGTTGAAATAGCGTATTCATCAATAAGTTTCAGGATACAAATTGAAGAGGATTCTTTTGCTGAGGCCATGCAAAACAAATAACATAGCTTACAGCTGTCCTTACAAATACGTGTAAGTGGTTTAGGATAATGTGCACACTTGCAGGGCATGCTGTTAAAAGTATTTTGGAAAAAAACTTGTCATAGGCAATCCTTAAAAGCGGATCGACACTTAGCAATCCATTGATGATGGTCTACAAGAAAAATGAAAAAGAGCTAAATCTGACTTTTTCATAAGAAACTAAGAAAAACAAAATATTTCAAACACAGTATGATTTAAATTTGGAAATTTAAAATGTTTTCCCATTTAAAAATTTTTGGGAGGTATTATTCTTTGTGAAAATGCTCATTTGAAGCAATATATTTTTGAACTTGTCAAATAGGGGAGAGTACTAATAAAGGGTGTGACTTGTCCTAAAAAGAAAATTAAAAAAAATCTGCTTGTCCTGCTGGCTGTCCTGTTTAATTGGACCTGATTTGCATTCAACAGACTTCAACTGACTGCTACCACTGGAGGGTGTAGCTATTGATCCACTATCACAACTCATTGTTCCAGAGTGCATTTTTAACCTCGCTTTTTTCAGGGGCTGGCTGCATTGATCTTTTCCAACCACAGAACTTGCCTAGCAAAAAATTTGTAGCTTATGTTTCTTTATTAAGGCAAAATAGCAACTTGCACATGTAACATTGTTCTGGTGCTCATCAGCTGGTAACACAGTTGTGTTTAACTCAGAATCTTGGATCCAAGTTATTGTTCTCCTATATATTATATATACTCTTTATATATTTTATATATTATTTACAACTATACTA
>VYZV01037748.1:46380-70737 GCA_013401275.1 Pandion haliaetus | reverse complement strand
TTTCACTAAATACAAGGTTACTTCAGCGTTTTAAAACAAACACAGTAAAAAGGGAAATTACTTTCAACTCTCAACAGGCAGCTCCTTTTCTTGCTCTGAGGACAGCAAAGGTGGAAAAGTAAGGTAGAAAGACTTGGCCTATTATGATACATTCTCTGGTCTGTAAGCATAGCCCTACACATTCAGCAGCAAGAGAAACTCAGATTTTGANATTTTATTTCCATATTTAGACACACAGTTGTCTATGGCAACCTTCAGGTTCTTAAGTAATTTATTTTGGTATTACTTAAAATCTTATCCTATGCCATGTTGTCACCTTCCATAGGAAGGCAAAGGCACTCAGTACCACATAAGCTCCTGTGCTTAGCAAGGAAAAAATTACTAAAAGGAGTAAAAAAACCCTACCAACAACCCCAAACCCACATTACTTCGATTGATTTAATAACTTGCTGGTGAGCTGACAGGGGAATATTTAACAAAGATCCCTTTGAGAAATTCAAACTAAAACTTCACACATGGAAACCTAATAAATATCAGAGCTGGATAAAAACTTTTAGAAGTGATCTTGTCCTTCAGAAATCTGTTTCAAAGCAGAGAGCACCTTACTGCTCACTAATTCCATTGAGAGTATCATATAAAACTTGATCAACGTGTGAAGAAGTAAACTAGGGCTTGTACTTCCATCACTGCGACAAATGGAAATTTGGTGGTGAAATGGCTGCCAAGGTTTCTGGAAACAGATACTTCTCTTTATCTGTGCCTCCTTCCCTTAACATGAATAGAATAACAAAACAGGTAGAGTCGATATGCATAAGTGCGGGTGTGGCGTATTATTTCGGGAGAACTATGATAAAGGAAAGTAGAAATCAATAATTCTAGGGAAATAAATACTAAGACCTTTGCTTTTGTGATATATAACTGCTAGTATTAGACTAATAAACGGTGATCTTTTTCCCGAAATGTTCTCAACATCCAAGTGATGAAAATAAGAAGTTTCTTACAACTTGGCAACTGTATCAGAAAAAACCACCACTTTCCCAGTTTTTCATGTGCACTGTTTCACGGGGTGCACAAAGGAGTATGACTGCCTGGTCTATAAGGGTGCCCATGCATGCCGAAGCACCTGAAATTGCACACGCCCTTTGTTTCTTCTATTTCCTTGTCATTGCTTGCCACTGCCATAATCCAGCAGAGATCTTGCTCACACTTCTAAGCAAGTACCAGTTATGACACTGTGTGTTTAGGTGTGTGCACAGAGGGCATCACGCTCAAGAACAGGCTATATTCAACAAGACACAGCTGATCTTGCTATGACTCACTCATACTATTCTAATGTGTTGAGTTAGAACACGCTGAATGGTGCTCAAGAGTATTCTTTTTTCAAAATAGCTCTGGAAAGAGGTAATTTGCTGGAAAAGACTTTCATTAAAGCATTCAGCAACGTCACTGCGTTGAGTAAGAAAACAAAAGCAATAGGTAGTTATGATGGAAACTTATGATCTATTGTCATTGCCTTCTACGAACACACGTCACTGCAGTATGTTGATATTTATCCATTCCCTTCTGTACGTGCTGCTGAAGGTGTGTCTTTATTCATAGTGAGGATGCATTTTTTCTCTTTCACAATTAAAGTGGGATTTTCACACTTGCACTTTACAGCATTGGTTTTAGTCAAGTTGTTTATTTTAGTAAAAATGTCTTTCTGCTTGCTTTATTCCCTGAACACTGAGAATGGCATTTTACAGTTTCTCTGTGTACCGTCTTAGGAAATTAAGGATTTGTTACACCATGAATCTGAGACCAGTAAAAAGGCACAAAAAGTTCACTGTTTCTCAATTAAAATGAGTTTGTTCCAAGTCAATATTTCTTCAGTTGCAGCTTTACTGTATGCTACCTGCTAGTATTTACATAATATACAGTAATTGCTAAGAGACATGTTGAAAATATATCATTAGTATTATTTACTCCAGGAATCCAAGTGCAGAAACCAAAACATGTAGTGAATTTTTAATATTTTTCATAAAACAATGACCTTCTTTTTTGCTTCAGTTTCAAATATAGCAAAGAGAAGGCAATCGAGCTGAAATATTTCTTGTATACAGTAAGAGCCTGATCCAACAGTCTTTGCAAAAGTGAAAGTCCCATTGACTTATGTTAAATGTAGCACTTTTCTTACAAGAGAACTGCAAATTCAAGCACTAATTAGGTCCCTGGATAGAGTCTCAAAAGCACTGGTAAGTGAACCTAGGAAGCACTGATACTATGCAATCTAAACACTATAAATATGGAAGTAACAAAGCTGAATACAGCAAATTTCACAGCTCCATCCTGTGAATCCATATTAATATAAATGGCCTTACTCATACTCTGTTATAAATAAGGGACTGGTTAAAGAGGTTGCAGATTAGGTCTATATTCTGAACAAACTTGGTCTTTTCAATTTCCCTAAATTTAACATATGGATGTATCCTTCTCAACTGAATTTTAAAAGGATCTGAAAATATCTCCCTCGCAAATTATATTTGACTTATGGGTGGCAGTCTGCCACCTCCTCCCACAGACAAACAAATTTACATATATATGCTGTCATAATTTTTTCTTTTTCCCATACAGGTTGGGTTTTTTGGTTGCTTCCTGTCCTTTATTTGTATTCTGTGTTTGATAATATGTTAATTACTATAGCTGTATTCTAAACCTATGCATATTAGATATGGCACATTTACAAATATTCTTTCTATACCATTTCTGCTCACTGCATACCACTTTTGCATTAATATCTACAACTGAACCACACAAACAAAATGTCACTTTCACATAAGCGTGCTAAGCAGCATTTTACATTCTCTCATAACTTAACCCAAAACAGTACAAAAAGAACCAGAAATCCAAACTGCAGTAAAGTATCAGCTGCTTTTCCTAATGTGGGAACCAAAAAGCAATATCATACCTCAGGCCCTCAAAAAGGATCGAGAGATTGAATATTTTACACTCTACATTTTATATTGTTTACTTTCTAAGTGGAGTCTGATAGTTTTTAGCTATCACAGATGCACAAAAAGTATTTTATCTTACCTGTGAATAAATATGCTTTTCAGCACGCTACTCATGTTTACTTGCCTAATCAACATCACATGAAAAAGGACTTAATCTGAAATGATTGGTTTTAATTTTAAAAAAAAAGTGAAGATGCTACTTTCCATAATATGGATACAAGGTCCAAATTTTCAAAAGGTGTCCTAAAATGAGACTCTAATAATTACAGTTGTCCCCAGCTCTTCAAAGGTGAAGACGAAGTACAAGAAAACTAAACACAAGAAGAAAAAATATTTACAGACCAATTCTCATTTTGAGTGCTTATGCTCTCCCTTAGTCTCTTTATGTTTTACCAGCTTGAGAGAAAAGTAGTAAGAGGGCTCAGGGATGGCTACCGGGGCTTTTGCAGAAAAGCAACCCTGACCTGGGAAATTGGTAGGTGCAAATGTGTGACAGGTTGGTGATGGCACCAAGGGACCCCCAGTCCTACCACCCTGCCAGAGGCTGTAGCAGACAGTACGTCAGCATAGGTGTGGGTGGCTATAACAAGCCCAGAGAACCTTCGTAAGGGATGAGAAGCAGAAGGTCCACTCATAAGCAGGGATAGCAAGCCCAGCACCTCCGAGGCCACTACACCAGACTTCTGTGGAGTAAACAGGTCCGGTGTGGCAAACACTGACAACAAGCCTCTGGCTTAGCCTGTGGCCTCTATGGGTCATACAAGGGATGAACAGCAATAGCAGAAGCTAGTGGTCTCTGCACCATTTGGCTTTGCCAGGGTAAATCCTGCTCAGGCAAGGGGAAATTCTCAAGGTGTTTGAATTAGATATTTGCATTTTCTCTCATGTACCATGATGCCATTAAGTGCATACAGTACTTATTAAAAATATCTAGAATACGGTTAACACTTTTTTACCGTTGGTGACTGTGTATTACTTGAACGTATCAGAAGGCTAAGGATGTGTTAATAAAATCCTGTTCAGCTTTCTTGCCAGCATTTCATAAACATCCACATGATGTGAATTTCTGAGCTTCTGACAAAAGGTGCAAGTACCCCACTGAACAGTGGCAGTGTTTTGTCACCTGTTACAAATATTGACCATACAATGCAGATACTGTACTAACCACAAGAAAATTATTCACGAGGTTTTGGTAAATGAAGCTGCTGCTTTTATCATATAATTAACTTGCATATTTATGGCAATTGTACTGGAATGCTTTTAAATCCAGCTCTTAAATGGTACAAACAAAAAGGAAAAATCACATGACTAGTTTCAAATGCTGGGGTGGTGACCCTTCTAGATGTGCTAAGCTAAATTATGGTAGCAAGGTGACACAATATTCAGGACAGGGTATTTTTTCTTTTCTTTTTTTTTTTCTCTGCATTATCATCTTAGAAACTTACACGTGTTGCTTTTAAGGAAAATATATTTTATCTTTTTTTCCTCAGTCTGAATAACAAACTGAAGATGGCATGAAAGCAGTCCAATCAATACCCTTGGTACAAAGCCATTATTGTATTTTAGTGGTAGAAATACGTGAAGGCATATGGAGAAATTATTATTTTTCTTTTACAGAGACAGATGACTTCTGTCATTCAGTTTCAGTGTACAAATGGAATACCACCCATTTTCAGCTCTCCTGTAAAATACCAGCTTCCAGATGATACAGTAGCTGGTCTTATTATCATTGTCAATAGTTCCATTTGGCAGTAGACAGCTAATTCTTTTCATGTGCTAATGATTAATCAGACAAGTCTATTTACTAATGTATCAGAATGCATTAGAAATATAGGTAATGAGGGACAGAATATCAATTTATTTATAAATGAACCGCACTTACATTGGATACGTATTGACTAAAGTCAAAGAATAAAGTAGAAAATGTAATATACATGTAAACCATTACAATGAATTAAAAGAGAATTTTAAAATGTCTTGAAACATGATTCTATTGGCTCCTCCACAAGGCAAAAGGGATGTTACAGTTAGGTTTTCCAATACAGACACCACAAAATGTCCCCCACAGCCACTGTACCTGTAGCTGTACTTCTTTGCAAATGGTCTAATGCAACAGTACAAATATTGTATTTGCATTTCAGAACTCTAAGCTCCAGCACCAGATTTGTTCGGGTAGATAAATATATGTATATCATCAATATTAAAGTTATTAAAATGAGATACACGCTTTAGTAGAATATCCCAACCACTAGCAAATTAACAGTGCTTTGGGAATAATCTTCAGAGTGATAAAACCTGCTTTGCCTAAATTTTTTAGCAGTTGTAGGAAATGCAGAATATACATCTAGGTATGATATTTATGAGACAAATGCCAACTTGGAGCAGCTGGTCAGAGGTTTTGTGTTACCAATGCGTTGTTTCTGGACAGGGTTTAATGCAGAGTACACTTGTGTCCCCTTGCGTGTATTCTAGCAGAATTACACTGGTATTAGAAACTGCTATCATCTACTAACTGCCGGTTTAAGAAAACAAATCTTATTTACTGTGATTATTCTGTAGTCATTATTTACATCAACTTACCATATTTCCCAGAGGACACGTTAAACAGGTATTTTTTGAGGTCTGGCACAGTCGGTACACAATACTACCCATTCTTAGCTCTACACAAAATATTTCTGCTTAATTGACTGCATCCATTACTACTACTTTCCTTTTGCTCATAAATGTTTTGTCTCTCAAAACTGATATTTCTCAGTGAGAACAGACAGGCAGTAGAAATTAGGGAGGAGTCCAACACGGGACCAGTTTAAAAAGTTAAAAGTTTGAGGCAGAATCCAAATGTTCAAATGCAGTTTCCAGACAAACTCCTCTTGTTTCTCACATGTAAATACCAGAAATCTGGAGGCTAAGATTCAAGAAGCCTTTCGCTATTGCATCTTTGAAAACCACAACTGGTTTAACAATCCCAGTAAGGTATCTGCAGTATCATGGTATTCGATATTGCTACAGCCGTTATTAATGTGCATAGAAATACTAGTTTGTATGACCAAACTGTGTAACTGTTTATACAGACACACGAATGTGTTTGCTCAGGCTATGTCTGCATCTAGACCTTCCATTTAAGAATTTAGAGCTTTGTATTAAATATTGCAATTTTTGCAATATTCAAAAGCTCTATTACAATCCTTCATTAGCTATATAAAAACTACATGTTTTAATCTTTTAATGCTTTATCCAGTGAATGCAATAACTCAAAGTGCAAAAGAAATTTTGCTGAAATTAGCATCTAGACTTAAGGCAGAGAACACACCTTTGGAAAACAAAAGAAAGAAAAGCAGCAAAATCATATGAATCACACCATTTAAAAAAACATACAAAAAACCCCATCAAACCGATTTTGTCACCACTTAAAAGTGGAATAAAGCTAGACATTAGAAACTTTCACTGAATCTTCATCAGAAAGACTTTAAAATTTTCAATGAATTAACAAATAAAGAAAATTTAATTTGAGTTTTGTGCAAACAGGTACACAGGGGTACAGGTTCAAATGTATCGCTGAATTACAGTGCCCTATTATGCTCTGACCGACAGCGTGAGAATTTTTCCTGTTGGGAGCAAAGTAAAACATGCTCCTGAAATGTGTTCCCCTGAGGTATTCTGGAATAACTCCACATCATGGCTGGTATATTGGGTTAAACAGCCCAATTTAAACTTATAGCACCAGTTCCTTTTTAGTTCTGTTTTTGTTGCAGAGCAGGTATAAAGATCTTTACTGCTTAGATCCACTTATAACGCTATGAAAAATACACTGTGAAATATCAGCATGGCATACTGAATGTGAGCGGCCTGAGTATGTATGAAAACACAGACACAAGGATAATGAGAACACCAATATGTTATGAATCCTACATAACCTTTTTTCAGACAGTTTCACTACATTTAAAACTGCCTTGAAATTTTATCTAAATACATGTGGACCAAAAGTGCAACCGAAACCCGAACCCAAGACTACTTGAAAGGATATTTGACGTGATAGCATGGTGATTAGAGAAAAGAGAATTAATGCCAGCTCTGTTCACGTGTGCAGATAAACATGAAAGCTACTCAACTTTATTCCCAATAAATAATTTGCTGGGTACTCTCAAAAGAGCTCTATGGAGGATAAGCTGACCTTTGTTAAAAATGTAGCTATTTTCATAGTACCGCTTTAATCATGGGTAAAATTTTCAGAATTTGACAACCTTTTCTATTCCCCTGATAAAAGCTCTTCTTCAAGAATGTCTAATGCTGCTTCTTACTTGGTGTTCAATAGAAACCAGTCTATAACGCAATGCACTCCCTTTATGTGGTGTTTAGATATGAGATTGATCTCAGAGGACACCCTGGAGTTCTGAAACGAGGATTATTGGATTTTGTGGCTTTCTCAGATGTCAGAGATCTTTAAACAGTGTCTTGCAAAGTTGCTACATCCCAACTCTCTGTGAACAGCTTATGAACTCATCAGAGAAGATAGTCTTGCTGTTAATTAGACTTTAAGGGGGAGATGCAGCTTCCCATCCCATCAAATTAAATACAAGGACTTTCACATGCTACAAAATTATTTACTTAATCAGTAGACATTTAAAAAGATAGGCTATTGACATGAGAGAGGATTCAGAGTTCAGAGCAATTGAAATACAAAAGGCACTATTAATGCACTTAGCACAGATTTAGGAACTGCACTTTTCAGTTCTACTCTTACCCTGAAAATGCACTGGACACATGTTTAACTAAAAGAAAATTATTTATTAGCATCTTTAAATGGCTGTTTACAGCCTTTTCTAGATACACAAGCTTGGAGGGACAGGAACCAACAATATCGACCACTTCTGCCATTTATTGTATAAAAAGCTATTAGAAACATAGGCATTCTCTGAATTAATTTCTGTTTGTGTTAAAAAGAAAAAGAGAGATGGTCAGCTTAGGTGAAAATAAACCCCTTACTCCTTGAGCCGAGACAGATAAAGTTATTTCCATTTTGTGGAGGATGCAAGAATTTCACATTTTGTTCCACGTCTGGTACCACCTGTCACACCCAAGGACCGAGACATCACATTCAGGCAGTCTGCCCAAGGGGCCTGGTGTCCATGGGGAGCCTGGCTCTCTCTTTGCTAGCCGGACAGGTCGCCATGTTGTCAGAATTTGAATTATTTAATTGTAATCAACCACAGAATATTTTTATATTACTGTTTGTCAGTTTGGACTCTTTTAAGTTCCATCCTTGTGGACTTAAAATCCATTCCCCTCCCTGTTCTTCTGGTGCTTCAGGACTGGTTTGCAAGGGGGCAGTTCTGGAAAAGAGCAAGAACCTGATTTCTGAAGTCAAAGGTTTCAAGCTGGATGCCAGAAGTGAACGTAGAGCACTTGGATTTAGGCAGCTACTGATCACTGAGGGTTAGCAGTGTGAAAAGGCCTGGGACAGCTTTTGCCTTAAAGCTTTATTTTTAGTGAGCTTTACTAAGGCCGTTTTGAAGCCTTTTTTAGGGACCTTCTTATTATTTCTACTTATAGCATATGCAGAGACATTATACAGACAGAGACATTCTACAATATTCGTAGCATTTGAACCTCCATTCTGGGCTTAGACAGAGACAGACAGAATTTGCCTTCCACAATTTACAAACATCTTACAATTTATTACTTAGACAAAGCACCTATTTTAAGATTATCTGATTAACAACCTGAACCAAGCATCTCATCAAAAGCTGTTTAAAAAGATGGCAAATTAATTCTTTTGTCTTCCATGAGTTTTCAGCTAAGTTACAGATTCATAACTTGCATTGTTCTCTGTACTGCAAGTGTAAACAATATGCACATTCATTTATTGCCCCTCCCTGTCCAAAAGATATACAATTTCTGAGGGACAATCTTTCAAAACACAAATGTTGCTGCTGAAAAATGAAATATAATATACATAACTGTTAGTTATTTTCCCATAGTAATGTAAATCCTTGTTCAAAGCTATTATAATAATTTCATAGAAATAATTACCCACTGAGCTAGTAACTCTAGTTTTATGGACCACATATGTAAACTAGAAAACTAATGTTTTTCACATAGTTATCTGCTGTACATAAACATGCAAATTGAAAGCCTCCTTCATAGAACTGGTAGAAAAAAAGAATGATTTTAAAGTGATGACCGAGAAAGTAAAAATTTTCTTAGTGATTTCACAAATATTCTTAATGATGGCTTATTGTGAGCTATATCCAGAATGTGAAATGTGCTTAGTTTACTTTAGACTTTTCGGCTGCTCTTTTCTATTTTACTCTGATCATCGCTCTGCTGGAAAGATCCAACATTTTTAAGTCAGTTTGCTACAAAGGTGCTGCAAGATGCTGGGTAGCTATAGAATTCAGACAGTACATGGCACTACAGAGCTGTTCTGATTTCCCCTCTCACCCCCCCACCCCCCACCCCAAAAGGAAGAAAATAAATACTGAGCTTTCACAGCAACAAAGCAGCAAAAAAGGATTGTTCAAAATAACAGTGTAAGTCTGGAACCTGAGACATTTTCAATTAATTGTAAAACATTTTAATTTCAAGTCAAAACTTTTCCATCACAATAATTTTATAGGGTTTGGACAAGTCTTGTAGGTCGATGTTTTCAAAACACATATTATCTTTAACAACCTCACATCCAAGTGTTTCAGTCAGTTGTGAATAACACAATTCAGTCTACATAGGCCTGCATGAACAAGTGGCCAGCTGCAGACAAGAACACAGAAACTCTCAGGTTAGCACGAAGTTAGCAGATAAACACACAGTGTAAAGTCCTGAATATTGGGAGAGTCTCATTTCACAAGAATTTTAAAGGTCTTACAACTGTACTAATGGACGGAATTTGCTGCTTTAGTCTAGTCTTTGTGACCAATAGTGGAGGGAAGGTCTGGCCTCTCCAAGGGCGTATTCAGTAACAGTGGGCTGATAAAGAGAGAATTTCCTACACGTCCATGCCAAGGATAACAACATTGCTGGAGCAGGCAGGCTGAAGACAGATACCAACGTATCCTGTTACAAACATATTGATAAATTCCACTTCATTAAGGAAATAAGCCAACTTTGCCTGTATCTTGGGATCTCTGCGTAGGGCTCTGCCTTTCATTATCCAAGGACAATTCTCATATCTCTTGCATGATAAATCACTTTGCAATAGAAAGTAATATTATCACTTTCACACGTGTGGAGAGGAACAGGTGTGAAGCCATTAAGAACCATGTTTTCCCCTGTGGAAGAGTGGGCTTGTCAACATCACCCTCAAGAGGCAAATTCAGGGAGAAGAAGCCATAGCATGACGACACAGATACAAAACCACACAACTGCAAGAAACAATGAAAAAAGGAAAGGACAGTCCTCAGAGGACTTGGGGAACAGAACCAGGGAGAAAAATATTTCGCTTTCTAGACTGAAGCTAACAAAAGCCCTTCATTTCAGAGAGGGTGGAATGGCCTCCAGAAAGTCCTATACAGTAAGACACAGGAGGCAGAGCCTGCAATACACTCTCCTCAGATAGCACTACTGCCAATGCCAAATGCTGCCAATAAGCAAAAGCAAAATAAGTAAAATATATGCAATTGTAAGAATATGAGAGTATAGCCCATATATAGCAAGATAGCCCACCTTTCCTTTCTGGAACTCCCAAACCTCACCTATGACAGTCCTCTGCTGGAATTTCAGGAAGAGAAAGCACCTTGAAATTGCTTATTATAACAGGTAGTCATAATGCAGATAAATCCCTTTTTTCAGCTCCTCTTTGCTGCTTGCCATTTGCTGCTTTGTTTTCAAGCTTTTCTTTCTGGTCTTTTGGTCTTTTCAGTCTTTTTTTTTTTTTTTTTTTTTTTTTTGGTCTTAACTTCTGTCTTGTGCAGTATTCTAATAGCCTGTACTGATCAGACAGCACTGGCGAGAGGCTATTAAAACATATGTAATCAATTTTATTATTTTGAAGCACTTGCTAAAGGCTTCATTTAATGAGAGCACTAATGATATTGAACATACAAGGAGTAGTGTTAGAAACTATGAGAAAGGCACAATGTTCAAAGTTTGGAGTGTGTTTGCCTTGGAGCATCCCTTGGTTAACCGGCTAGTGCGATTGATGAATGCGCCAGGCTTCCAATTGCAGTCGGGGCAAAAGGAAAGTTGTTAAGTAGTGTTCATATGTCAGCTCCGATGGCCAGAATACCATACCACAAAACCAAAATGCAATTCAGCACGACTGGCAACCATCCATCAAACAGGTCGAAAATTGAATGAACTTACAACAAAATTATCCGCGGTCGAAAGCGAGTAGCATTCCTATGGGTTGCGGTAAGACACTTCGACAGAGCGCTTGCTCGCAGCACACAGCAACTGTGGCCCTCAATTCCAGTTTCTACCACTCCCAGAGCTTTCATAAACACTTAGCATTTCATAAAAGTTACAGTTTTACACGTGATTTCTAAGCTACAAAAAATGTACAGGGTGCATCGCCCCTCCTGCTCTAACATGCTTTATAAACACTAGCTAGACAAGCTGACCTAAATATACTCAGAACTTATTTTTCGAAGTTTAAAATCTGCTCTACCTGATGTTTTGTGCTCCATTCAGGATTCCACTGTAAAACAGGGAACTGGAATATTCTGTGCCTGGTGCCGTACTGGTACACCTAATTTCTTTTCTATTTCACACTAAGCAGAGATGTCTCTTAGTCACTTTAGAAAAAGGCATCAAAGAAAGTGAGGAAAAACGTCAAGAACTTGTAAATAAACAGCTGGCTTGCAACATATGTATTTTCTTCTATATTTTTCAGGTGCCACAATCTACAATCCATATCTGCCAGCCTTGTAGCATGCAGCATAATTTAACTGTAATTGATAATGTAAGGGCAGATGGAGAGAAGTGTCAGCTCCTGCTTACATCCTCTGGGGATGCTACAGAAATCAAAGCAGATGGTCCAATTGCTTCTTATTTATGTGTTGCTGCTAGCTCCTCTGCTTGCAGGATAATGGATCATTATTGCCTGCTGTGCACAAACACCAATATGCTTTTAAATCTGGTTCTCAAACCTTATGAAAAAGCACTATATTTCATATTAATTTGTGAAGCTGCACTTAACAGGGTCCACGGATTTTAATTTATAACTTTCAAAAGAAAAAGGTTCAGCCATGGATTATTTTTTCATAAAATAAGTGATCAACTGAGATTTCTAGCAAAAGCATAGACTAATTAACTGATCATACATGCTTAGAAAATACAGAGCAGTTAATTATGATTTGCATGATACAGTAGAATGTGGTTTTATTTATTGAACAGTCTTTGGCAATGAGGGAAAATCTCCTTAAAATGATAATTTCAAATATATACCAGATAAGATATAGTGATGTCACTTGAATCCTTTGTTTACCCAAAGACACTCACGAATTCTCTTAGAGATACCTGTTAGGAAATGTGGTTCTCCTAGGAGCTCAGACAGGCTATGGGACTTCCTGCACATCCAGTACTTTGTACAGATCTCCAGCAATTAAAACCCCCATGGCCTTACACTTGGCAATACATGTATTCCATGGATATTGGTTGGCATACCTTCTGGAACTTTCTGTAGTAGTACGTTCTAGTGACTTTAAACCCTACTGTTTCACAGCATGACCGCTATTTATTTGCTTTGGCTACTGTAGCAAAGGACAAAGTGAAATTCTGAAAAGCTGTCACTCTTTTGAAAGGATCAGGTGTCGGTCAGTGCAGCCAGTGAGTAAATCACCGAGTGAATACAGGAAAGCTCTTTCCAAGTATGGGGCCTAAGAAGGAACAAATTAAGTTTAGGTTAATCCACCACTTATCCTACCCTCAAGGTGAATCAGGGAATGATTAACAGAAGAAAATGTTCAGTGTTTTATGCAGTGTTCAATTAATCCATTCATCTGCTAAGGTGATTAGACACTCTGATGGCTGGAGTTGATATTGAACCCTTGTTTTATTTACTACCATATTAGTTTAACGAGATGTTGTGATTTGACTTTAAATATGAAGTTTTGAGCAAAAGGTATGGATTTTGATCATTTTTCTCTATCTAGAACCTAAACACGTCAGACAGTACAATTGTCCAATGTCAGGGGAGGAAATTACTGCTATATAACAAACGTGCTGTTACCAGGGAATGTTAGTTCATTCTTTGATCAGGCAAGCTACCACTGACTGATGAAAGTTTTGGATAAATTTAGCAATCACCTTCATGATTAAGACAAGTTCAAGAAACTCATTAGCCAAACCGAATTAAGTCTTGCGTGCTAAAAAGCAACTTCAAATCAGTGGTGTCTGGCAAATATCGTAGGTTGGTTCAGGGATCTTCTGAAACCATCAGAAACTAGTTTAGAATAATTAGTGCGTCCAATATATATTTATTGTAAAGGGTCTCAAAGCAATTTAGGTTTATCTCCTTCAAGACAGTGGGAATTTTTACTGAGTACTATGTCTGAGCTTTGTAATATTATTCAGAAGTCCCCATGACTGTGGATTTGAATGAAATTTGCCCCTTTCCCTCTACTGTAAGAAAAAAGATGATGATCTTGCTGATGTGGTACAGATTAAAGTCTAGGATCCTAGATGCATTTCAGATCTAACCCGAATTTTGATTTTTTTTTTGTTAACACTTTAATTTACTCACACTGATACTGAACTTTTAAAAAAGAAAGGTGGTCAAATTAAGTTCAAACACTCAACACACTAAAATGCATCTCTCAATATTGTGCAAATATAACTTAGTTTATGTCAGATGCATAATTATGTAGTAACAGTCCTGGAGAAATATAATTACACTTGCTGGAATATTGTTGACAGCAGCTGAGCAGCATTCTAATGAACTTTCTCTGGAGGACTTTGTTATGATAATTTCGTAACAGGTGAACACTTTGAAACACTATTGTGTGTAAGTGCCTTCCAACGTTAGGTAGTCAGCACTTTTCAGTGACATACAAGGCACAGGACGTGCTGGGCCTCTAGCATTACCCATGGGATCCACTGTATATTGGAGGGCCCTTTAAAGGGGTTCTCACAAAGGTCGAAGCTTTGCTTATGAGAATATATAGACCTTCCCTGCTCCCCCGTATCCTTTCCTTCCTGATGAACTGAGTACAGCTGGGGATCCTGTTCCAGATCCCTCTGGTTCTTTTTCCAACTCTTTGTTGACAAGATTTCACATGTGCTAACAAGTTATGGTTTGACTATAATATTGCCATCAGTGCAGCAGATTACATTTAAATACAAACTAGAGCATCTTCTGACTGCTGGCCAGATGGTAGAACCCAAGTGGAGAGTAAGAAAAGTCCCCTTCACCTTGCTCAGCACCACAAGTTGCATTACTCCTGAACCATTTTATTTCTGCAGCTGAAAACTAAGCTCAGGCTGTACTGATTGCTATGCACTGGAACAGATTTCTAGACTCTGTTTTGGCAGACAGACCTGCTCTAACAAGCCTCTAGAGCTACTGCAGCGGGCAGGGGGTTTACCCACGGGCAGTGTGTTAGCACAAGGACTGGGGATCACCTAAGCCTTCAAAGCAGCACTTAAGTGGGAATTAAGGGGTGACTAAGTAGTGATGACCCTTGGCACGTGGTAGATTTCACTCAGCGCAAATGTTCATTACACTGCTGGAAGAGTACAATACACTTAAATTTGTTGAACAAAGATACCACTCCTAACTCACAGTTTTTACATAGGGGCCAGTGCAACCGCACATTGGAACTGTCATTACTAATGCATATGCTTGGAGCCTTACATATTTACTTTGCTTATTTCCGGCTCTTGGTTTTTTTGACACATCTTAAAGAAACATCAGCTAGAAGATGGCCTTTAAAGCCTCTACTTTTTTCAGCTTTATTATACTATAAATTATTAAAACCATTTTAAAAAGCTTTTATCCTTGACTTTCACCAAAATAAGGGATGTAGTTCTGCTCTCCCCAATACCGCTTTGAATCAGAAATACTTCATAATCTGCAGAGGAGTCATTCCTAAATTAATCAGAGTTGCAGAGAAGAGTTAGTATCAAAGAGATTAAAAACCTAACAAAGGAGTACTGAAATTTTTTTTTTTTTTTCTTTTATTCCTTTCTCCCTTGTAAGCCTCATTAACTGCCAGGCCATTACAATTCCTGAGTTGGAATAGTACTCCACTGGGAAAATGAAATTAAAATCAATGCTGGATGCACGAAGAACAAAATAAAAGTTTTCTAAGCACAGTAAACTGCAGAGTCAGAATTATGTGACAGAGTTTGAATGCATTTAGTTCTTGTCTGTAATCCCAGAATTACTTGGATATCAAAAATAAACAGCTTGATTTAGTAATCAGATTTTTAGCTTTTTATATAGTCTTGGTGTTGCCAGATAGTACTTGTTGGAATTTGTTACTCTTTCAGAGGAAAACATGGCTAATATTTCAGCCTTAAAACAAAGGTAAGATTCTTCTTTGAACTGAAGTTACAATTATGACAACATTTTCATGTTCCAATACCATTTGATCTATATGGATGATAAAAATACATTATCCCTGTGATGGTGAGTGTACTCTGAGGGTGCAGTCCCACTAGTTGAGAATACAGTATGACCCCATGATAACAGAAAATACGTTTTTGCTAATTATGAAAAGAAAATCTTAAATTATGGTTAGTGAAGCTGTAGGAAGACCAGCAACACAGCTCACTTTAGGCATGAATACCAAATAGCCAAGAAGGAATTATCGTGGGAGGCCAAACTAGCAAGCACCAAAATGCTTTCTCAGGTTCTTGGGAGCAAAGAGGAGCTTCCCAAGGTAGGAGATATCCCAGCTCTGCTGCAGAGGGACAGTGGTAGTGCAAGTGGGCAGAGCCCAGCCTGCTCAGAGGAAAAGCTTTAGCTCTTAGGTGTCAGGCGTGAGAGAGAAGGAGGTTGCTCAGTGGCCTTAAGCTGTGATCAAACTCAGGCAAGCGGGCTTTGGGAAAAGCCTTCCTGTGCTGCAGGCCAAACCTCCTAACTGTCTCACGTGGTCCTTGCGTGAATGAGGATAGTCTGACAAGCTCCAGCTGCATGATGTAGGATAACTTTTCATAATAGAAGAAAATTATAACTGTGCGTATGTAAGTAATTCTTCAAAAGTAATAGAACTAACAGTGTGTGTATAGTTACTCATATGATTAAATTTTCAAGGCATTCAGAACAATCCATTTCATGGTGCCTAAATATAAAAACCCATTAGATTCTCTAAAACTATTATTTTGAATACTTTAGAAATCAACAAAATGTTCCTTTTTATAACAAAGAAACATTTGTTTAATATGTTGAAGCAAATGGATTTTCTCTGTCAGTGATTAGACTCTTTCTTCCGTTCTTTCTGGTTAACAGAAATTTTGATTGTCAATCAAATCTTAAATCTCTGTACTTACTATCCAAACAGTCACCTAGAATTTCTTCCCCTAGTCACGTTCCTGCCATAAAATAAATTAATGACACACTCAATCATTCATTTAGAACATGAAGGAATGTTCCTTAATAATAGTTTTCACAGTAACCGGCTAAATTTGAAATGTAATTTAACATCTATCTATTTAGAATAGTCACATACACTTACACAGTAGTTGCTAAAATAATTTTTCATAACCTCAGCCGAGACTTTCTGTAACCTGGAACACACGCCAATAACTTGCACAGTTATATACAGTATTGCAGCCAGATCCCTGGTGAGAAAAAAGAACAAGACAAAACCTCTGAAGCTGTACCTAATTTTAAAAAAGAATCTCCTTTTTGCCTCAGTTATCTGCTAATATCCAAAGCTGCCTCTCTACACACCTGTTGCACTCCTGGGGTCTCACAGACAAGGAGAAAAGTGTCTGTGGTATCCTAGAGGCAGTAAACAAAATTCTTTGATGGGGAGACATGGTTCTGATTTTTATTTAACAGTCTATAAAATCTGCCTAGCATAGCACAGCGTAGTACGGCCACCAAATGACCCAAAACACTTTGAAAGGCATTTCTGCTCAACAACTGCAACAATTCAATAGATTTGATTCAATACTTCTCTGGGGTGCAACACCAGACTATTAATAGACAGGGAAGACAAGCTTGGCACCTCTGGGCCTGACCCTGACCAAGTGGACACAGAACATCTCAGGATGAAGCCCTCTATTGCTGTGTAGCTGCATAACAGGATTTTTTTTTTCCTGTTATAGAGAATCTTCTTTTTCTAAACTTGTTTCTTGTGTCTCAATAGTTAATGCTGTGCTATGTACTTTGCTAGAAAACATTTTGGATGACCTCCTACCACTTAACTTCATAATGAGTTTTGATATGAGGAGATAATCTCTGAGTTGTTCAACACATTTTTAAAATCAGTTGTGTATGAGGAAGGCAGACGATAGCTCCATTTTCACATTGCAATATCTGTTAGCATTAACAAGAAAGTCAGTTTGGCTTTACTTAATCTATCCGCACTGTCAATGGTACTCAGTTACTCAGTGACAGGAGCTGCACCATGGGAACAGTTTTTTGCATCAACTTCATTGTCCTTCTGTGTGGAATGGCTTGTGGTGTTCATTTGCATGAGAATTAATGTTCAGTACACAAGTAACTTTAACAACTTAAAAAAACCTGCTGAAATAACCACAGTTCTGCTGATTTGGCAGCTAATGCATGGTCTGAGGTATTTTTTGTTTTGTTTTTCCTTCATTTACAGAGCTGGTGCTAGAGCTGTTAAACTTTAGGTCACCTAAACGTCACGGGCAATTCATATACACTCTGGGAGTTTTTGTCCTCTGACACAAATGCTACAGTTTAGCATTACTAAGCAGCTAACACCTACCAAAACAATACCTGACAAAGATTTTCTCCTTATTAAAAAGAGGGAAATAAAGTAATATTTTAAATAATACTGCACCATGATTATTCATAAACACTTTTTTTTTCATCTTGCAGACCAGACATTAGTATTTCTAGGCTGATCAGACTATTTTTGCAAATCCCACACTCCTCAAGTTTCTTAGTTACTGTACAAATTGTTTTGAGAAGCTGAAGTTCAGCTTGTGCTAGAATTAACGCTGTGGTTCTGACTAACCATTACATTCTTGAATACGAGGCAGTTTGTGGCAGGCTGTAATTCTGGCTGCAATCAGTACAGCAGAGGTTTTCTCATGACTTTTAAACAGGTAGGTGTGACATCAGTTGATCTTTGCCTATAGGAGAACTAGATACAAAATAATGAAAGAAGCTCACAGTCAATCAAACCTATTCTAATGAGAGCTGTTTTGAAGGCATAAAGCTCTTTTCTAATGGAAAAACAACCTGCTCCCCATTCTTAAAACAGGAACTCCATTTTACACACTAAAGGTTCTCTACCGCCTACATTCTGTGCCTGCAGTTGTATTTTGCCGATGACAATGCAATGCTGAAATAAGCTGCAGTGCAACAGCTTGAATCTCTGGATTCATGACTTGCAGGAAGACAGGTAATCAGGTGTTCTAAAATGGCTTGTAACATGACTTGCTACTCATTCAGGCAACACAATAAAACCCAAGAAAAGTCAAACAGAGCATGAGTTAAAATTTTAGTTAGATGAAATAAACTATTTGCTTCATTTCAACTTGCCTTTCTTCTCTTCTCAACACCCTTTTTGAGATAATTTCCAGCATCCTCATGAACTGCAAGAGTTATGGATGAGTGTCTTATATCACATGAAAGGCAGAAACTGAATTTAACCTCTGAATCACACCACTATATCTATGGATTCTTTTCCTTTGGTAATAATGCAAGTTTGTCCTTCTAAAAGCAATTTTCCCACCATCTGAAGGTCACATGCATATGAGAAAAGCGCACCAGACCAGGTAAGCAGAAGGAGAACCTGAGCCAATGCATATAAATTACAACATGTATGTCATGTTATAGTAAAACAGTTTTGTTATCTTCATACTCTGAAAATAGTTTCTTCCTCTTTCAATTACAGAGGAACAATCAGTTTCTTAATAGGTAAAAACACTTTGAAGTTAAAGCTCAAGATAAACCATAGAGCAGATTTAGTGCAGTGAGTTTGATTGAATATATGCTTTAGTCTCTCAGAGAAAGCAAAATCAGAAAATTATAACATGAAAGGAGACCAAAGTCTGTGCCTAGTCCAAGCCTGGAACATTTTTAGAGCTAGCAGATTTATTTTATTCTTCCACATGTTTGTGTAACTTTCCAGAAATGACTGTTATTACTATTGCTGCTTCTGGTAGTATATTCCGAATGTTGACTATCATTCTATGTGTATATAAAATGATACTTTGTTAAACTATTTATCTGTAACGTGTCCTACCATGAACTGTTACTTTCTGACTGTAGGACTACAATCTTATTTGAAGTTAGAAATACAGGGAGGCTTTTATAATTTACAAGATGCAATAATCTCCTTGAGTCTAGGTTCTACAGTATTTTCATGTGTTAAACTGATCACAGTAAAGCATCAAGCTTCACAGAGGATGCTTGGAAGAGCAGTTCCATAAGGGGTAGTAATTTGCTTCCAAGTCTTCAAGAATAAGAGATTGAATCTATATTCACCTATTAAACAAACAGCTTGAGTTTACAAAACCTTCCTCATCTTCAGTGATTCAAGCTGGCAGACTGTATGATGAGAGGAGTCAGACACAGTGTTTAGGAACAGCATTTAGGTAGCATGTCTCATAAGGTGCAGGGAGAGGTGGCCAAGACCAATAACTGCGTCTGGCTTTGTAGGATATAAAAAAGTATATGAAACTAGTAACCAGACAGGTCACTGTGGCTTTACTTGAAATTCTGCCTTAGAGAGATATGAAAAGCGATGCTGAGACCATGCAGTCTGAGGTTCCTGGGGATATATTTTTCTCAAGAGAGTTGCAGCGGCTTAATCTACTCAGAAATCTATGCAAAAAGGTGAGAGCCAAGAAGAATGCCAAATTGCTACCCTCTAAACATTTTTATAAAGAAAAAACTTCTTTGATCTGTTTTTAGGTGAAATCAAATTCTTGAAAGGAAATCTGTAAAGCCAGCTTTGATCACAAGTAGCCCCCTTCTTACCCCAGTATTTTATGAGGACAGCTAGCACACACTGACTCTGCCAATGAAAACCTGATGACAGTCATGAAACCAGCATATAAACCGTAGATAAAAAAGGATGCTGCCACTAAAGTACATCTTTGGAACCCATCCCAAAACCATGCCTGTGAGAGATGGGCACTGCAATGTTGGTGTGACACCGGGAGAAGGTTAAAATGGGTCTCTCGACTCACTGAGCAAGTTGGTGCCTTACTGCCCTCCAGACAGAGCGAAACAGGAGCATATTCCAAGTTGGAAAGGATCTAGGTAACAACCTGAGCATTTCTGAGATTGCAAATGATTGTGGGCTCTTGGCAAAGTTCAGACCTACACTTCTTTATCAAGGCCCAAGCTGAGTTCCAGAAGCATCTGCAACAGAAGATGCTTATTTAGCTCCACAGCAGGATAGAAAAGCACCTATCCACATAGTTACTATGATTATAGCAATGGAAGTACTATTCACAGATTTCTTATTAGATATTGGTCTGACTGAAGGTTTCAGTGTCATAAGTTGGAATGTAATTATCTGTTTGAACTCCACAGTTCATTGCATTTGTTCACACAATGATAAACACATTTAAACTGGAACTAGAGTTACCAACTTCTGGTATCCTGCATACTCCCATAAACAGGTCTATTGGCTTCACATACAATCAACAGTAATCAAGCATGTACATGACAAAAGGATCAGGCTTTTGTTTTCAGTCTTTTCAAAATAAAAACAAAACGTCAATGGTAAGTTCCGAAGTCTCATGTTTAGTTTCTTTTTAAAAAAAGAAAAAAAACCAGCCTGTCATTCTTCTGCAAAATTCTTACAGTATAATAGTACATATATATCTGGCTAATGCCTAGACTTTGAACATGTACATTAGTTGGACTAATTAGGTGAGTGTATGAAAGAATTCTTTGTTTTGCACATTGGATAATACAATTCTGAGCTGTATTTACTCTTGTTACCACTGGGTTGGATGAGTGACGTACTTCTTGCAGCTGTAAAAGGTTTTCTTTATTCCAGTTTTGCAATGAATTTATGGTGAATGCTGAAATCTGTTATTACTTTTGTATTTATAATAGGCTGAATAATAAACTTATTAATTTCATTTAACGGAAGCTTTTTCCTACCTGTGATTTTTATTCAAAATGTTTTATTTGCAACCTGAAAGGATATCCTAGCATGTCAGAGAGGTGTACCTGAAGATACTGTTATCACACTATGTCATACAGTTCTCTGGTACAGCTTGCTAAAGATGATGCCTGAGATTAAATACAACCCACATGGCAAAGGGCAGATGGCAAACAATTGCATTTGACCTTTGTCAAAGAATGCTCATTCACAACTGCCTCTCATCACGTCCTCCTACATCCTTCCTGGGGGAGAAAAAAAAAGCATTGGCATGTTCTATGCAACACTGACTGTGAACTGATGCCCTGAGTACTAACATGGTGTGCACACTGACTGTCAATCTAAGTCCTGACAGCTACTCTTTCCCTGACAAAATGTGTAATAATAACCACAAGCCACGCTTCCAACTTTTACCCAAACTCTTTGCTCCAGAGCCTTTTTAACATGATTTGTAGTAGTAGCAGCACACAAGTGCTATTACAGAACAGGTTGGAAAAATAGCTCATAACCTAATTACATAAGATTTATAACAATATTTTCTGTTTGACTCAAAGCTGGACTCAGATCTGAACATTCAGCAAACTGGACTTGTGGTTAACTCTAAGATTCTGAGATTGGTTTGAGTTTTTTTTATTTCCACCACACAGTTTATGGTTGTTTGCTCTATCAACAAACATACAACAAACTGGAAAGATGAGTAACCAAAACAGCCTTTTAATATTTGCATTTATCAATTATTTTTTCTTTATAAATTATTTTTTCTCATCATAAGTAAATACACTGCAAGCACTGCTAGTTCATGAGAATGCAAACATCAGTGTCATATAACAGCACGTGAATAGTACAAGTGTGTTAAGAGCACACATGGCCATATTGTCATTTACATCACTGCCATTTTGCTTGGTTATAGTGATGTGGCCATAAATGTAATTATTTCCTCTTTTTAAGCACCTTTAAAAAAGTTGAGTGAGCCTGGCTGGAATGTAAATACTATTTTTTTTTTTCAGTGTATCACTAGAGAAATATAATTTTGAAATATATTAGGACCAAACCTGAAATACAGCAACCACGATCACACACATTACACAAGAGACAAAGGCAATTTTTGTTTCTTTTCCTCCAACCCAGTACATAAAACAGCGGTGTCCTGAGACCAAAGGAGTTTTTGAAAGAGGCTGTTTGAAAGAAGACTTTTTTTACATGGAATGAACAACCCAAGAGCATCACGTGCAATATTTAAATTGACAGGACACAGAGGAAAGCTCTACGTCATTTAATCAGGAAAATGAAGTTGGAAGATCAGATAGTTCATGCCCATGGGTAACCTTCCCAGGCCTGCTCTGTGGAAAATCCATACCCAGTCTAACCTGTAGATATGATACTGAACCTAGACAATTGCCCAGAGGCTTTTAGCAGCCACAGGACACGATACACAGTAGGTTCCCAGAAAGGTTGTTTTGACTGTATTGGATGCCATCAGTTCACCTTGCCACACTCCCACAAAATGAGTTTACTACATAGTACCTGCCTGAAGACTCAGTCCTACATACTTATAAGCAAGCTCAGGTTACAAGGATATTCCTACTGACGTCATCCATTTAACTGAGTAAGGATGCCTTCTCAGGACCAGATCCTAGAGGTAAGTTCATTGTAAAGAACGTAAGATATGTGATAAAGCAGCATAGGTGCTTTTATTTCTATTACCGTGGACTCCAGCAACCAGAGACTAACAGCTGAGTTATCTGTGTGGAATTAGTACCTTTCTCATCACATCATCAAAACCACTGCCTATCTCATCTCAGACTCCTGAGTCTGACTTTGTCTCAAGTCAAAGAGTGCACTTCTATAGCAGCATGTTACCTCCCCCTGAACTTGCTCCTCGCTTAGCCTTGCATTTCCAGGATTTGGCCTCATGGCTTTTCACTGATTCCAGGTAAACCACAGCTTGCCAATCTGGAAATTATTCCCTTTCCTGCATGTTTTATAGCCCCACTTGTCCCATGAGGTAAGGACTGTTCTCAGATGAATGGACAGCATCTATCCATGGCTATATGGAAAAAAGAGCATCTTGAAACATATAATGTTGGACCTGCAGAAATTATAAGCTTTTAAAACTGAACGTGGAAATGAATTGTCTATACAATGTCATACAGAAGCAGAGCAGTCTGCCCCAAAAGGTAGCAAGTAGTTTATAGCCTGCTAAATTTCAAAAGCTAGGGTTAATTTTAAGAGTTACTGGGACTCCTCACATGCTAAAGTACTTTGCTGAACTGTGACAAGATGAAAGGAGGTGAAAGTAATGAGCAGCTTGAGGCTGTATATTTGTTTTAGTCAGAGGAGTTTTATCATTGACTTTAATGGTGCCAGGCCTGCATACCCAAAATTAAAGAGTGAGTTAGGTATTTGCATACATTATAGGCTAATAAGACAGTTTAAAAGTATAATTGTACATAAGAAGCATAGGCAGCACCATAGCACCACCAGACTAATTGGTACATCTTTAGCAGATTACGATGGTTTCCTTTATCATTTTACATCTGTTTCTGCTTCAGCAGAGATCTGTATGTCTTACACTAGTCTGATAAGCTTAATTTTAGGTATATTGTTTTCAGCTGTAACAACAGCTGAACTGACAACCAGTAAACTGAAGGCATGTTTTTTCTTTTGTCTTTTTTTTCTTCGGTTTTATTCATTCCTTTAATTTACTTATTTATACTTATTTTACAGCTTTGTTCAAATTTGTATCTGTGGAGAGTTTACAGCACACTGTGCTTAACTCTGTAAAGCCAGACTGTTCTCTCATATGTAGTAAAGCTTTCCACATTATGCATGTTGTGTTTTATTTCACTGTTTGGAGGACCTTTTATGAAATCAGCAGCTAGACGGAAGGAAATCATTTGCATACTTGGCTCCATACACCTGGAATTCCTTAATTTTAGGGATTAACAAAATGAGTCTAATAAAAAGCATAGGGCCTTGTTAATCAGCTCTGTAAACTCCCTTCATTAGCTGTTACTTGCTGCCAACATGAGTGCACGTTTCAGGAAATTTACATTGTGCAGGTCAGTTATTACTATTTTATGAACTGATTTCTAATTTTATGTGACACAGTTTGTGTTTTTAGTGTTCCTAAAAGTTAAATAACTTTTTTTTTTTTT
>VYZV01037748.1:28023-46374 GCA_013401275.1 Pandion haliaetus | reverse complement strand
AAATTAAATAACTTTTTTTTTTTTTTTTAAAGTCTTGGATAGTGTGTGCCCTTGAGCAGCTTCATTCATTACACTTTCCATACATTAGGTCTATAATAACATTGGTTTACTGAAACTGACAATACAATACAGTGCCATTAATACAAACACATGCATAGTATTTGAGTTGATGCGGAAAACTTTCCTTTGGACTATAAAATATGGGTTATAAAGACCTGATGTTTTGTCATTTTTTTGCCCATTTTTTTAAAACCAAAGCAGGAAAAGATTTCTAAACTTATTATGAAATCCAGTCATCACAATCACCTTCCCTTACTATATCCTACCAGAGTGACTATAGCTCATGTTTTCATTGCAGTTCTTCAGTGTAAAGTTACTCTTGATTACTGCTTATTCATACTCTGAAGACCTGATCTGAGTCCTGCTGAAGCATTTGGAGACATTTTCCCCACTGCTTTCAATTGGCTTCCATCAGGCCCTTAGTTTCAAGAAATATGTGGGAACCTGCTATTTTCTTTACTAATAAAATGATAAGAATCTTAAATGTATGATGCTATGCTTGTAGCAATAAAATTCCTCCTTCCCTCTCCTCAATTCTTTCTTCCTCAAAAATAAGATTTGGGGGGTTTTTACCAGTTGAATTTGACGCCTGCCCTTCAAGGTTGCAAATCTCCTGTCCCAGTCATGTAGCAGCTATAAATAGCAAGTTTTTAGATACATTAACTTCCTCCTGCCTACCAGATTATATTTGGACTTGGAACATACACTGTATCTGTCATGCTTGCTTTACAAATTTGACTTGACTTCAAGCTAATGCTCCTTCATTTTAGAGCAAGGCAAGCTTAACAAGTGAGGGAAAACTTCCCCATCATTCTGGTGCAAAAAAAGTATGTCCCAAGACCTAGAGTGCCTTGGCCTGAGGATCCGACACATCACAGAGAAATGAATTGTGGAGATTGAACAAAAGGAAAATGTGATTTGTGACTAGGATGTACTCATCTCCTGATCATCCTCCTACCATCTTACCATTACTTTAATGTTTCATCTTATCAACATCCAGCCCACAAAAAGTAGCTGAAATAGCTTAAAGTTGAACAGAAGTAACTATAATTAATAAACGTCACTAAAAAGCAGAAAGAAAAAAAAAAAAAAACCCCACCTTTAAATGCTTAAGTCTTAGCAGTAGTAAGATTCTGATGGATATTCTGAAAGCAAACCAAGGGACTAACTTCTTCAAATAAATTATTCATTGTGAATTATTCAATTCACTCTAACGTTGTTACCTAACTCACAGAGTTGTCATGACAATTAATACATACAAAGCAATTCAAGAGATGGAACGTGTGTTGAAAATACTACATATTATTGTTACATTTGAAAACTGTATTTCATGCACATGCAAAAAAATCATGCAGGCAATTTTTCAGAAATGGAGGTTCGTGATAATTTCACACTGGTTTTGAGGACTGTCAGACTACATTGAGTTTATAGACCTTTTTCTTCTGGAAAAATAAGCATAGTTTCCCGTGGGTTTAAGTTAAAGCAATGTGCTAGGTATACTCACAACAGGGTTCTCAAGCCATCTCAAGATGGCTATTTTACAAGAGTTCTCTTTTCCCCCAACTCCTTTTGTGTTATTTTGGGTTTACTTAATCTCCTTTAGGTACTCGTACTTTGTACGTCCCTATTTCTCCATTATGAAAAAGGTAGCTTCTCAAGAAATGTCAGGGAAAAGTCCTGAAAAATTTTTGCAATTTTTTGGTAATTCAGGAAGAGAGCAATGACTTCTCCAGCTGTAATGTCAGTTATTTGAGGGTATTTCTCCCTTTGGGGAATATATTTTAGTAATTTTTTGAACATATTGAACCACCTTTTTCTGTTTCTCAAGAGGATACCATTTTTTCTTGGGAACTAAAGAGAAGCTTTTGCAACTCTGTATTTAGTACTAAGAAGTAATAGCATGTAATATTTTTTACAGCTGCAGCTTTGACAACCTATGTTGACTTTTTGCGTGTGCATATATAACTATTTCCAAAATAATAAAAATCAGAATAAAATTACTAAGCACTAGAGGAATCTAGATACATACAAACACATACAGAAATCAGAGAATGTTGCCATCTCAGATAAAATATAGTGAACTTTCAGAAATGAAAAAGAAACTAACTCTGTGTGAGTAAAATTCCTTGGTACTTGAACTAGAGTACACACTACAGAGAAGAAACAGCTCTTAGAAATCCCTGGCAACTGAAGAGACACTGTATAGTGGCTGACCCCGTGAAACTGCTCCAAAACTAGAATCTAACTTTTTATTTTTTTAAATGTAACTAAATTAATGGGCTTAGTATTTTAAGCTACTCAGTGAGATGAATAAACTGCTTTATGTTGCCACAAAGCAGACTGAATAGCAACTCTACATCTGGCCTGACCTTAAGAGCATAATGATTTTGAAAATGATGATAGTATCCATGCAGGGCTGAAATAAGAAGCCTGAACTCTTCATCACGTGTCCTTGTTTTAAGTTGGTAGCCAATATTAACAACCAGGAGAAGAATATTATTACTTAGAAAAGTTCTGTTTCGTATTCTTTCCTTCATATATTCTTACTTTTCTCCTCTAGAGAATTATAGAGATATCCAAACTATCTAGAGGTCAAGAGAGGGTATAAAAAATGGACAGGCTATTTTCAACTGTTTGTCACCTTAACTGTGACTGGAGAAAGCTACATGAAAGGACAGCAGGATACAAACCCTCCATCTACTTCACACAGACTCTGATCACACACTATCTGCCTCAATTCCATTTTCCCAAATATTTTGTTACAAATGATAAGGCTTAGTAGTAATTTTGGGAATGGCTGGGGCATTTTCAAAAGTGTCTTTAGACACTCCCCTATTTTGCACATCTATTAACCAGCCTTCCCTTCTGTGTATGCGTTATATATCTTGCTGAATCTCAACTTCATCCTTAGCTTCCCTTGAAGACAAGTCCAAGGATAAAGGATAAGGAAAAAAAAAAAAAAAATCAAGAAAGAAATAAAGAAAGGAAAACAGTTCCCAAGTTGATAGTCACAGCCACTGGGGTATTAGCTGAAGCAGAGTGAGTAGATAGCACGCTGCTGCTAGTTAGCCGGCTGCTGCAGCTTTGTCTGTCATTGGGTTGCTGTCCAGCTAAAAAAAAAAATGCTGCCTAAAGAAGAGCATATTGCCAATGCTGGCTGCCAACCTTAGAACTAGTGATAATCCAAACAGCACAAAGTGCCCATTATCAGTTCCCTCTGTGAACAGCCCATTAAAAACAGCTGTGCAGATAAAAAGAACTGGAGAACTTTGTAGCAGAAATTAAGCAGAGAGAAAATGTGTTGACTGGAGCCAACCACTGCCATTTAATTTCTGTGAAAGACAAGTAAAAAAAAAGAAAAAAAGAAAAAAAAAAGGATAAGACTCCAAGTTATGAATGGGAAAAGAAAGTTGTATGCCTGCCTAAAGCACTGAAAACCATTGTGGAAGAGGATTTCCGAAGACAGGAGGTCTTCATTAAGATTTAGGGGCTAATCCTAGAGAATCTCACTGCTGTGAGCTGGCAGCGCAGATGCCAACACCTGAATGACAGCATACAAATATAGATACAATCACCTCTCCACACACATACACATTCCCACAGAGGCACCTGCGCACAGTATTCCGCAGAGTAAATGTCACTGCTCTGTTGCAGTCGAGCCACTGGGGAATAACCTAAAATCCTTTCTGCAACAGGAAAATGATTCACAGGAAGTTACATAAAACTTTGGGTACTCTGTTTATCAAGCTGCATCTCCAAAGCAACATGAGGAAATATTGGCAACTAGGCGCTTTGGAGCCCCTGGATCGTTTTATGTCTCAGTCCTGCCACAAACACACACGGTTTGCTCCATGTGGGCCTCAGTTTCGCAGACAATAGAGCTCTCCCTCCTCTGTTACTGAAAGTGCATTCAAATAATTTCAAAAGAATTTACGAGAGCTGCTCTGCTAGACCATGTCCTCTAGCACAGCCTGTCGGAGAGACACAGCGGCATCGCAGGCTCGCATCTGATCAACTCACATAGCCTCTCGTGTCTTTTACTCAAAGTCCAAATCCTCACATTTCCTAAAAGATTTTTTCCCTGGACACTGCAAAGGTGAAGGGCAGCTGTCACTGGGGACTGACCTCCTGAAACAAGTACACTATGGTGGGGAAGAGGGGCTTCTTCTGAAGAAAAGTTAATTTTTAAGATATACTGCTGGTATAAAGAGTCTCTGGTCTCATTTTAAAGACAACGGTCATTTTGTACCAACTTTTTTGTGTCCAAGTACTCATCATCGGTATAAATAATAGAAGCAAAGGAATATCTTGTGGTATTATTTCTTTTAAATTTTAGAAGTAATTTTTGCAGGTTTTTTTTCCTGAAGAATAGTCAACCTCTTTTAAGTGAAAAAGATATTTTTTGCCTTACCAATAAAATTGTAGAAATTTTTTTTTTTTTTGACAGTTCTGACTGCCCCCATTTCAAGTATGCGTGGATTTGCTCACAATTCCTTAGGTGTATATGACCAATCTGTTTTACTTCAATTCTACAAGCAACTACATGAAAAAAGGTGTATGAAAAGGCTGCTGAACCTCACAAATATTGTTGCAGTACCACTTAACATTAGTGGTTAGAAAGTTAGAAATCACTTTACTGGCTACTTTAGACAACTGCGCAGATCTTTCATGCTAATATTGTATTGGAATTCCCCCAAATTCTTGGAAAGCCTATCCGTTTCTTCATGATGTGGCTGAACTGGAGGAGAGCTGGCAAGAGGTGGCTCACAGAAGGCTTTACAATTCTTTTTTGCAGAAGAACAAGTTACGTCATCACTCAGCGCATTCAGAACTGAATGTAAAGCTCCTCTTTGAGTTAGCTTTCCAACAAAAACAAAAAGAAATGAAGAGAAGTTAGAGGAAAAAGGAGGAAGAAGTGAATAATAATAAATAATCAAAGCCAGCTGTTGCAGAGGGGAGAAGGAATCTAGACCACAGTTCTTCCTACTAACATAACTTGGTGTGCAAGTATTTTGAGTGTTAAGATGCCTTGGTGATGTGTGGTAATTGTATACACAGACACTGAAGCATTTTTTTCTTCTCACATCAGGCTTCTCCATTTTAACCAGGTCTAAAACATGCACCATCAGGAACTATTGCTCTCTCCATTTTTCAAAGAGCTAATAGATACTAATCATTGACCTCAGACTTGTCATACATCACAAGAAGGATGTTCTCCATAAACAACATGCTGGAGGTCATGTCAATGTCCACTTCCACCTCCTTTGATTTCTGCCCATCTGCAGCTTGCAGGCCAAATAAATCTCATTAAACAGCATGTGCACAACTCTCTTAAACATTCCAGAGAACAAAGACAAAAGAAACAGTAATGGCCACAGTTATAGAAAGCTGCAGCAGTAGCAAAAAAAGTCTACGGGTAGCTTGAGTTTCATAAGCACTGAAAACATAATCTATCACCGAGCAGCATGCACACTCCATGGGACTACAGCTGGGGCACAATCACAGGTGATTTCTGAGGTGGTTTGTGGCTCAGTGCTGCAGGATGGTCTCTTCCATCCACCTTTCCCTTTGCGTGCCCCCTGTCCCACTCTCGGCTGCATAATCCTGCCTCTTCTCTTGTGCTGGCTTGTCTTAGTGCCCTGCTGAACACATTCTACTCATAAACTTTCTAAACTAAACTGTACAGAAAAAAAATATATAGTTTTATGCCCAGGCAGATGAGCCAGCTCAGCAAAGCTAGCAAGAGTGAGTAGAAGGAAAGCAGGAAACTGTTAACACCGGGGAAAAAGGAGATGGGTGGATGTGGAAGCTGGACCGCTCTCTTTGGCAGCAGCAACCTGTACTGTCTATATGTGTGGCTACCAAGACAGAGAAGGGACAGATACACACTGTTGAAGAGACTGAGAGATACCCCTCCTCCAGGATTCACCAAAATCCATGGCAGCCTCAAAATCCACAGTTGTTACACGGATGAGCCTTGGCTTCTAATAAGTTCAAGATTCGAGTAAGTAGAGGCAAGAGGCAGCATACCAACGTGTCAGTGAACATGCACTGGTTTACTAGGGATGTGCTTGAAACAAAGGGAGGTAAAGAAATAGAGCCCCAGTAGCTCCAGTTTGCAATTTTAAAATTGCAAAACAGATTGGTTTTAAAACTGTAAAGCTGTTTTGATTAGTTACTTCAAAACCTAGAATTTTGCACTATTCTACTACCAAAGTTCGCAGCCCTCTACAACCGTTCTGGTTTGTTTTATCTTGGTCTAATGGCAATGGAAAATTGCCACATACAATGGTATTCCAATGATTAATTAACATTCATATTGAAAACGTGCACCCAATTTTTCCTCTGATTCTAACTTCAACTAGCTTCAACTTCTAGCTGTTTTGCCTTGTTACCCCTTCTTTTTATTAAAGGAGCCCTTCTGAATGTGAAGTCTTCTCCCTAGGAAGATACACCCTGATCAAGTCACTAGTTAATCTTTTCTTCTATAAGCAGAATAGACTTAGTTTCTCAGGTAATTCTGTTTTTCCAGATCTGGAATCATTCTTTTGGCTCTTCTCTTAAGCTTCTCCAATTTTACTATATTCTTGTCAGAAAATTTTGAAGTATCTTTTTGTCAGCTTTGAAGCAGCAAAGTTCAGCCCATGCTCACCTGCTACAGTCATTCCTTTCTTGCCCTCAGCTTGTATGAAATTACAGCAACTCCGTTCTTAGTTTTTTTTTTTTTTTTCAAAGTTCTCCTTTACATGAATTCCAACAGCTCTTCATTTACATTAGTTTTTTAAAATCTTGGAGTTCAGCTATTCCATCACAACCCTTAAGAGATTTAAACTGAAAGCTATCAGTCTGCTTTAGTGCATTTTGATGAATTTCCCAGAACCAATAGACTGTTTCCAAAATTAAACTACCCAGTGCAAGTGGCAGGAGTTCCTGCTTTAATGCTGCTGCATTACAGAACACTCCTCCTTTGGAATTGCAGCTGGACAAACTTTGCTCACAAGTTTTAATTCTGTCAATGCTACAAATGACTAAGGCTGTTTACTTTCAGATGTAAAACTGATTGAAAACATTTCTTTTTATTTCTTTTGCCTCACTTTTGATGACTTATGGAGATACCATCTAATAAAATGGAATTTAATTAATGGTTAACAGCTCTCTAAACGACACTGCATTAGTGTGAGAAGCTGTAGGGAATCTCAACTGAATGCAAGAATTATATTTAGAAAAGATTCCGTCTGGCAACAGTTGCATCTGTCCATGCTCATTGTAAAGGACTGGGAATAGTAACGTTTGTATACCAAATTATTTAATATCCAGTACTATGTTAATTTCCAAGAAAAAAAATGGATGCAGAACACTATGAATCAGAAAGAAAAGGGAAAGATACTTGTGGATTAAAAAAAACCAAAACAACCACACAACAAAAAAACTTGTTTATTTTCTATGGAAGAACAAAATTGATTTTGCTTGTAAAGCTACGACCGTATGCCAGGCCTTTAGGGCACAGTGTGAGTGAAGGCTAATGTCTTCTGGTTTTGCTCTACTCCAACTTCATTCTGAAATATGCAGTCAAGACCTCCCTCCCATTGTTCTCCTTCTATTGTATATAACTTCCACTTCTCAGTGTTGCATGAGCAAAAGAATTGCTTAAAACATATATACCATCAGTTCAACTGTCCTCTGTTCTTGCCATCACAGTTTAAAGCATGAGAGAGGAGCATTGTAAGGTGCTCTGTGTGAACTATACGATCCATTTAGTTAACTGATTTATTCCTGTCCTTATGAACAGCCGTCACGATGGGATACGTTAACAGAGTTTACACTGCTCAGATTTAAACAAACCAAGCCAGTATACCACCACTGCTATGGCAACCTCCAGAGGCCCAGGAACAGACACAAACTGAAAGCCTGAAGCTCAAGGCTCAACCACCAAGTAGTCATACCCGCTTAGATCAGCAGCAAAAGCAGCGGTCTGGTCAAAACTTCAGCTTTCAACCAACTACGTGCACTGAACTTTGACAAAAGAAGTATGCTAAAAACTTTTTCAAAAGTGTGGCAAAACCCATTCTTTACTTTTTTTCTAACCGCTTGCAAACAGAGCCAGCTGTCAGTGAGAGGCCAAGGCAAAGCCACACTGAATGCACCGAAGCCCAAGATCTGTCAGATCACGTCAATGCTGCCTTGAGCTTTGGCTGAGGTAGGCAGCTGCACTCTGCCTTGGGCTGAGCTTCGTGGCAGCATTTACATTTCAGTCCCTCCTAGTTCAGGTTCCCAGCGCTCTAGGTCAATATTACAAAAACGTGGAATTCGTAAATATATTCTTCAAAGCTAACTTTAGGAGTATTTGAGCTGACATCCTCTTATTGCATCAGTATTAGCGAGGACAGAAAACGGCACCAAATAAACACTCGAGGTAGACTTTGTCACATTGTTAATGCTCTGCCATTAATCCTGATGTTTGGTTCGACAATCAACCTTCTGTTTGGTGATGGTTGTGTCTTTGAAGGTTGCTCTTAGTCTTTGAAAATGCTAATTGTCAAGCCAACATTTACAGAGGAAGTTGTAAAATGAGAGGTTATTATCTACTGCCCTTGCTCTGATGATAGAAAGAGGCCACAAAGAATAGTTTGCTATTAAAAGCTTCATACATCTTTGTGGATGGTGGCAAGTACAAACAGATTAAAGAGCTAGTCTGAAAAGGAGCATACGATGGACAAACACAACAGAGGCTCTGCAGCCTGCACTTCATCTAGCTGGGAAGATAGCCACTCTTGGTTTCAAATGATGGAGAATCAGCATTTGAAAACACCACTTTAAATTGTCCAATGGTTAAGTAATCTTAATGTTAGCCTTGTATATTATTTTTGATTCAAGTTTCTTTAACTCTCAAACTTCTTTATGCACTGTCACTTGGCTAAAGGATGTTTTTAGCATTTCTTTCCTTTTCCCTCCTGTGATTAAATTGCCCATTTTTATCACTCTCTTAAGGGATTTAAATACACTGAATCCCTAAAGTCTCACTATGGATTTGTTTTCAAGATCTTGAACTAATTTTTATAGCTTTTTCTGAGTTTTGTTCTTTTTTTTCAATAGAAAAACTAAAAAAAAATAAAAAGAAAGAAATGTTTTCTTAATACTTCATATATGGGTAATAGTATTTCTTTCTTACACACCAAGAACTGGTTTCGTTTTCATGCTCTTCTAGATGTTGACGTCATTTCTTTTCCAAAACCCTTTAAATAGCCCACCAAGTACCTATTTTCACTATGTCATTTCTTCAGGTAGGAAGGTATAATTGTGACGCTGAATCTTGCAGAGCTGTTGGGCACAGAGAACAAACAGCAGTTGTCACAGCAGCTATAGCCAAGACAGCTCTGACTCTTGTATACAGTCCAGCTTGTACAGAGTTTCAGTTCACAGTTACTGCAAATAATTTCCTCATTGTTGTTATCATTAAGACATACAATGTATTTGATACATAATCTGGCTAGCTGTGATTAACTGCAGCAAATGCGGAAACTCTAAACTGAGCACATGAAGGGGAATCAACCTATGCCAAGACTGAATTTAGGTAAGCAGACCCCAAAGTTTGTGCGATAAACCCAATCCTTCCTTCAGCGAGCAGAAAGTCAGCGCAAACAGAATCTGCAAATATGTGGTTTAGAGGACTGCTTTTACCTAACACATGCCTCAGTACATGATACCGTGACTGTAGGTGTGGTTATAAGGACTATCCATGCATGAAAAGTACAACAGCATATATGAACACAGACCAAAGAAAGAAAATGTCAAAATTTAGAAGGGTAAAGCGCAAAGTAAAAAGCACAAGTGTAGAGGACAGAGATGTAAGGGCAGAAGGAAAACTAGGAAGATTTTATTGGGAATTCAGCAGAGGATGAGGGAGTCAATTTTCTCTAAACTTACACTCCAGTTAAGGCAACTGATACTAAAATGTGCATGCAGGGGCACTCTTGCAAAGCAGCCGCTTCTTTGTGAGAAATTGGAGAGCTTTGCTGTCAGGACTCTAAGCGCGATTTCTTATTTTGTCTTTTCATATCAAAGGTGGAATTTTAATCAGTCATACAGATTTATCAGGTATGCAGAAGACAGAGGCAGACCCAGTGTCACTAACTTATTTACATAAGGCGGCAAGTCAAAAAAGTCACACGTTTTCAGTACATTTTCTCCATACCACAGCTTCCCCCTCTCTGGAATGTTTTTAGTGCTTTAGTCGAGCTGTAATTGCGGTGAGGTTAGGTGTGCTATGTCCACTCCTGGTTTTCCATCGTCCCTACAGCATGGGTCCCATTCGTTCAGCTGTGTTTTGATCTCCTAATTCACACCCCAGTGTGCAATGTCCCCACCACTGAAAAATTCCTACCCTCTTCTCTCTGGCTCCTAGGAGGTGCCAAAGCAAACAGTTAGCAATCACACCACAAACTTCTGTTAATGTTCCAGGAAAAGAGATCCAGCAGTTCCTGCAGGCTATTAGGAAGGTGATGGCGCAAACATGAGGATGCTAAAAGGATTAGCAGGATGTGTATGTACCACCTTTCTGAAGGCAAGGAGCTAACAGAAGCTGCAGAAAGGACTACAGAGTAAAACCCAGTGACTTCATGTATTAAAATGGAATTTTACATTGATACCAATCACATATCAAAGTATTATTATAACTAAAACTACTGTTAAGAATAAAATACACATAATTTACACTAAGGATATACATTAAGGATCTACCCGCAAACAAAAAATACAGCAAAGCTCCCATTGAGTGCAGCGGTCTGAGGCTGAGCCCCATAACAAGGTATTTTAGACAACACACATGAAACCTCCTAAAAGTCTATGTTATACACGCTACATTCTCTTTGCATTGCAGGTCCAAATTAGGGGCGTACGATACTAAACATAGTCAGAAATCACGTTCTCAAAGTGAAAAAAAGCTTAATTGTTTAAGTGCAGGATTTCTTAACAGATTCCTTCGTTCCACCTCTCGGAATTTTACACTGAATTTTGTCGGTTTATAAATTTACACTGGAGCATACCAAAAGGTGGGGGGAAAAAAGGAAATAAAAAAATCCCAGACCTTAAAGGCACTTTACCACAGAGACACTGAAAAATAAAGACCATTAGCAAAAAAGTGTAATTAAATTAAAATGCCAGCTTGCCAAAGAAGCTCAGTAAATGGGAAATACATCAAACTGTGATAATACAAATGGGCTGTTTCTCAAGGTGTGAGAAAGTCAATGGAATAAACTCTAATAATTTGCTGACTTTTTACGTACGAGGTAACGACCTAAAAGTAAGTTGCACGGTCGCCAACACAGCCATATATTATGCCCCACAGTTACTCTTCGTATCACCAGCAGCATTTCAGGTATGACGCAGCGAGCAAGTATGAAGAAGCCGGGGGTTTTGCAGCTGAGGCAATGCGGCCTGATGCTTTCAAATAACGCCGGACCCTCTCGTCATTGTGCGACTTTGTCTTTTGATGCCAGCACTTTCCCGGAAGCCCTTGCGGCTGGTTTCTTTTGAAGAAGTTTTAACTTCCATTCACGCGTTTGCGACAGCGCAGGGCTTTCCCTGTCCGAAAACCACCTCGTCGTAGGCCCGTGGTCTTTTTAGAATATTCAAAATTACTTTTGGCATGTAGGTTCATTTGGCTAATTCCTCTTTTAGTGTGCAAATAACCTTTGAAAACCTGCCTCTAGGTGTTTATGTGTCAGGACGCTATCAAACCCGGCGCGGTCGCCAGNGGGGGCCGCGCCCCCGGCCCGAGGGGAGCTCCGCCGGCGGCGGTGAGGGGCAGCCGCCCGACGGTAAGCGTGCCCGCCAGGAAGCGGCCTTGCAGGTGGGAGCGGTGAGGAGACGCTGTTGTGGTCGCGGGAAAACGCGGCACAAGCGAAACCCTCCCTTTCCTCGGCCGTCACCGGAACACAGCGACTGCGGTGTCATCCGGCGCTGTGCGGGCTTGACGGAAGCAACTCTGCCGAGAAACAGACCTCCCTCTTCCAGCGCCTAAGGCTAGAGAATATCGGGGCACTGGGCAGAGCTGAAACCAAGCTTCTTCGGGCCCGCCGCGCTGGCTGTCTGCCGGGGATGGAAAGTGCTTCCTGGGGCGCCTGCCCCCGGGAGCATGGCGGAGGAAGGCGGTGGCCTGACAGCAGGCCTGCGGCAGGGCCCGGCTCCGGCCTCCCGTCAGGGCCTCTGGGGCAGGGTCGCCCTGAGCCCTCTCTGGCCACCAGGGCGGAGAGGAGGGTAGGAATCATCCCTTAAAAATTACTTTTAAAAGGAAGTAGTGATAGCTTAGAAAGAATACTTTTTTTTTTTTCCTCTTCATAAACCTGCTGTGTATTTTAATGAATTTCGTTTTCATTACATAGCATGCAATTAAGCAAGTAGAGTTAAATCTTCTCACAGGTAAACTTGCATTCAAAATGTTAAAAGAATCTCATTTGACCTTTAAAGGGCCAGAATTCAAGCAGTCAAATGCTTGCTTTCCACAAGCAAGTAAGTATGCACTTCATATGTATTATCTACCTGATTTTTATCCTGATAGACCATAACAGCTCCTAAAGAGCCATTATAGATTATTGTGTAAATCCTTCTTTGTTCATGGGCTATTGACCCAACTGCATTATGTCCCTAAAGAAGTCTTGATAGTCCATCATGTTAATCCAGCTGCAAGGTTAGTGCATGATGTACGGAAAATCTTTACATAATTTTCAGTGAAATTAAATAAGAATTTGCCTGCACAGATAATTATGCTCCACAGTGAAATAATTCAATATCAGAGATAATGCAGTCTATACTCACATACAGAATATTAGATTGTGCTATGGATTACATATCTGTACGTTTCTCATTAAAATTAAATTTTGGCTGTGTAATGAGAATAGTTGGAAGTGATAAAACTACTAGCTGAGCTTCAGAATGAAGATAAACTACAGAGATTTTATTTTTAATCAGGTAATTTTAATAAAGAATATGTTCATTTCAGATATTAGCAATCAATTAAACAGAATTTGGGATATAGAAAACACATCTGAAAAAAACAGAAATCATACTTGTACTTCAGCTCTCAGTTACTCACAGCTTACGCCCAAGTGCAACGCTGTCCTCTAAACAGAAATTCTATGTAATGATGTAACCCAAAATGCAAAACTTTTTATAAAAAGTGTTTAGTTCTATGAACAACATGTAATGGACAGACAACTGACACTTTCTATCTTGTCTCTCAGGGCAGATGCTTTGTGGCGGGTGGCTCTCAGGTGGCGAGAGGGCTGCAGAGGTGCGCAGTACGCCATCGGCCTGCCAGCACGCCATCGGCCCGCCAGCAGCTGTGTCTTGGGTTGTCTTGAGCACCAACCAAAATCTCTCCATTGCATATATAGCCCTGTTAGGGCAGTATTTTGAGTTTTATGGTATAGTTGCTACAAAAATTAAAGTCTTTAGTGATTTGTACTTATTTATACATGTGCTTATCTTTCTCACTGAAACTGAGTTGTAGGTTTAATTCAACTTCAGAATTATGCAGAAATGAAGTAAACTCATTACCACGAGTGAGCTGAAATCATGCCGCTATATTGCCATTTTAATTCATTGCCCATTTCCCAGTCAACATACGTTCTGCTCAGTAATTTTCAAATCTCTTCAAGGAATTTATTTTTGGTGCAACACAGACATCACAGAAATCCCGATTTACTGAATTCAAATAGCAATTTGCTGCAGACAGTGACATTTGAGGTAAAATAAAATATCTGGATCAAAGCATCCACCAGTTTAAGGGAGAGTTCCTCTCAAAACTGGTGTTTCTAAAAGAGCAATAACATTGCCAAATCACTGCATAAAAGGTAGCTTCCCAGCAGTATGCCACTAGATGTCTACTGGTTTTACAGTAACACTGGACAATAGTTTTGTAGAAAGTATCCACTTAGATATAATGGCAGTATTTAACTATTGCTCCAAATGAAGACAAGAGCATGAGAGAAGTTGTTTTCACCCAGTAAGAATACTCTGACTATTAGGGTAAAGGAAAATGACAGAGCTCCAGGCCTCAGAAGAAGATGAGGAAGAAGGGCTGTGGCCCCATCCTTCCTCTCTTCATTCATGGCATTACCATGACAGGAGTCCGTTTTCTTGGGGGGACAGCACACCCCATATATCTGCCCATACTTCTTATATCCCCCTGTAGGCTAGCCCCTCCAGGCGGTGCAATCCAAGAGCCATTGGCAAAGAGCAACCCGAGCACTCAGGGCATAACGGGGACCCCAGGCACTGGGGCAAAAGGGGCTCCTTATAAATTCACTCCTCTCCTTACAAGCCAAGAGCCGCTTCTACACCTCTTCGCCATGGGGACAGCTTTACCTCGAGGACCACACACTACAATAATCGCGGATGAAATCTCAGGCACTGTGTTTCATGTCCCTCAGACCATTCACTTCACCAGTGTTTCGAGCAGTACCAAAGGCAACAAGCTGTGCTTGGAATACATGAACCCTGCAGGTCAGTGGGAAACTTTCCCTTTAGCCTTACACGGGCAGCATAAGCCCTTACGTGAGATGCAGGTATATTCTCCTTTACTGCCTACAGAAGCAGACCATTAATATTTTACAGATTTTTCTCATCCTCTCTGTTTGTGTAATTTATCAATGCCCAACAGGTCCTCTGCCAGCTATACATTAAAACTATTTTCAAAATATTTCATTGTCAGCCCATGGCACCTTCATTATTTATTAAGATAAGGGACATGATGAACAGGAACAGTAGGTAGCTTGTTCGCTCAAATGTACTTTATGAATCTGAATGCGCGCATCTGCTAGGAATATATAGCCCACAGGTATCAAAGAGTCACAGGTATGATTCATGCAAATAATAAAAATATTGTATGCTTGATGTAGTACCAGCGTCATCTGCCTGGATAGTTCTGCTCTTGAAGCAGGACCTTTGAACCTTGTGACTTTAGTTCAGGTGTACATGAAATACAAATCAGACTTAATTGTATTTAATATAGAGTCTGTGTTACGGCTTTTTACAGTATGATGAGTGAACAGTATGAACAGGTAAAAGGAATCCATAGTTCATTCTCTATTCATTATTACTTTTTTAATGAGGAGTGACAAAGCTCTCCCTTATGCCCCACAGAAGGATTCCTTTACTTTGCCATTCTCTTCTGCGCAGGTTTTTTTTTTTTAATTACCTTTATTGAAAAAAAAAACCCCAACAAAATCCAACAAAGACCACCACAAAAAGCACTACAAGAATCATTGTTTGTTGCCTGATTACATTACCTCTTGTTAATTCAGGGAATAGCTCTTTTTTATGTTGACTAAAGAGACTCACAAAGTCCACAAATAAAGAAATCGTCACGTGAACAAGGCAAATTCCCAGCGGGATTTTGAAGTGTGGTTAGAAAGCATCAGAAATTCATTAGATCATTCTCTCCCCTATCTCACTTCCACAGTACTACCGAAACCCTATTCAGCAATTAGCTCAAACAGGGTAACAGGCAAAAGCAGCTTTTAGGACACGAAACTGGCTGGACCTGAACACCCAAGTTTGTAGGAACATGCCATGCCTCTCTTTGTTTCGGGTCTACTAGGATATTTGTTAGAATAGGAAGTGCAAACCCAGGCAAAGCAGCACCTGCAAGGACAGAAAGATCTGACACACATTTCTGCTGCCTCAGCCCCAGCTCCACACGTCTGTCATCCAGCCCTGGAGCAGCAAACCAACTGCACAGATCTTGCATTGGGAAACATCTTTGATCTCATACCAGATGGAATTATACTAAACCAAAACCAAACACCACAAACCAGTTCCCCCTAGATTTATGCCTTCTGCAAGTTGGGTTGACAGTGTCGATGCAGACAACCAAATGGCCTTATTGCATGTCCCTTGCCTGTTCAAGGCAAACTGTTACGCAGAATCTAAGCTCAGAGTACAGCACCAGGTACTCAGAAACTGTTAAGTAGCCTTCTAGCTCACTGCGCTTTATGCTCGGTCCAGAGTAGCTGAGATTTGTTCCAACTCCCAAGTACAGAAGCCTTTCCACAGAATCTGTAGAGACATGAGTGTATTTAGCTTGGAAGACCCACAGAGTGAGTCGCGATGGAGACAACCACTCTACAGTTCCCCAGATAACATGGACAAGCAGTTTGTAACAGCCCTTTTGGAAAATCAGCACTGTCATTTCCTATGCATAATTTGCTTCAATAGTTTTAATGTATTATTCTTTCATTAAAGTCGTCCCAGTTATGGTGAAAATTATGTCCTATCTAGAGATGACTTGTGAACCGTCAGCAGACAAACACTTTTCATATATTTGATTCTTAAACTGCATAATCAATCACATAGTATAATTTGTTTCCTGGTTGGACTGATACTATAAAATTGTTCTACTTTCCCTCTAGATAAATAATGCTTTGTTGGGAAACAACTTAACTAGAAATCCATATCTGGTAGAAGGAGAAAAGTCGTATTTACAGTCAACTCATAAGCAAAACTATATCAATTTTTTTTAATCAAAAGCCTGATAAAATGGGCATTAACACAGTAGTGGTTTTAAGTCTTATTACAATTTATTAATGATTCCTGTCATTATTCACCAGCTCTAAGCACCTGTATGCATAGAAAATCACCTCTTTGATAAGGTAAGGAAACACTATCACATATACTTACTTTAATCAAGCCAGCTAGTATTTAATTTTGTATACATTTCAGTTAAAAGAAATTTAATTTTCTCTCGCAAAGATAATTTTAATAGTAAAATGTAATCATATGTCCATTACATATGACATTCAATTTTATGTTTAGTAGAGCTTGTCAAACTGAAAATTGCTGTTTAAGACTTAATCATTCATAGGGCCTGTCACATACACAAATGTGCCATTTCATTTTTATTAAGTTATCTAATAATTTCTTAACAGACAGTTAAGCTCTAGAAAAGATCTCACAAAGTTGCAAGAGAAAAGTTGAGTGCATTGGGCAGAGTCTACATTCAGAAGTGCTCACTTCAGCAGCGGAAAAAACAAATCTACAACCTAGAATATGATGATGAATGTAATGATTTTGAATATTAAATTGTAGAAATATTTACTCTCAAATGTGTAAAAACATCATTTGCTCTTAACATTTAGCCTCATAACTTCAGTAATTTTAAAGTATTTTTTCATTAACCACAATTATTATGAACACATTGTTACAAGAAAATACAGCTCACAGATTTCAAAATTATCCACCATAGAGGTCTTAGCAACTGAAGGCATGAAGGAATAAAACAAAACCTAGCACGTATAAGAGAGATTTTGTAAGGAACAGCTAAGGGAATTGCTTATTTAAAGAAACTTGAGCAACCACCTCCTACCTATGATTTTCTGATGTTGCTAGAAAAGGATGTGGAAGCTAGTTAAGATTTCAGTTCAGTCTTCCTGCACTGCTCAGCTGGATTTACTTAAGAGCAAGAGTCAGTATTTAGATTTTGAGATCAATAGATTTTGTCAAATATTTTCAGAAAATACTCTGCTAAATAAGGATGCAGTAGTAACTGTGTACAGAAGAATTTGTATGTTATCACCGTGTGCTCTTTTACCAGTTTTTTGATTTTGCTTTTGTTTGCTTCCTTTTCTTTTTATTCCTATATGCTTGTTTCTATAAAAGCCAGACTTGCGTGTTTAGAAATTATCACCCATTTGGATGGGTAAATGAAGACCAGGTTTTTGAGCCAGGTTCCTTGCTGGCATACATCAGAATGCCACTGAAGTCAACAAAATTAAAACTACCTTTACACTGTGCTGTACATAATACTCCGATCAACGTTCATTTAACACAGAAACTTCACAAAGACTCAGTGCCAAAGACTATATATTTCCATGAGTTGCACTCAAAGAAAAATCTCAAGAATACCCCACCCCCCACCTCCCAACTTTAAACTGCTTTTATTAATTTGTATCTTAGTCTTTTAGGTTGGCTGAAGTATCTGCAACACTGGAGTACAGAGGTAGGGAGAGGAGAGGAGGAGGTAGTGGCTTTTTTCTCTAGTGATGAATGGAAGTCTGACTACAGCAGCGATGTACACTATCTCGGTTGCTGCAGGGGTTAGATCACGTTAAAAGAGGAATGTGCAATTGAACTGACAGAAGGTGAATGATTAGCACTGGACATCAGTCATTTGTTTCAAGGCTGTAAGATGGTAGGAAACTCTGGGCACTGGTATTCATCTGCAGGATTTCACACTGGTCAATAGATGTGTTATTAGATAATAGAAGTGTTTATGTTGATATAAAATCATGCAAT
>VYZV01037748.1:2942-28015 GCA_013401275.1 Pandion haliaetus | reverse complement strand
AATTACATTTAGAAACAAAGAGTCAGAAAATTTGAAAGTGTCAAAAACCCCATATCGGTTTTTGGCACAGTGCCTGACTACAAGTGCAGGATTATTCCTAAATCATCTTGTGGATTGTCCACTCTAGCTAACAGTATCCCAAGGGAGATCACTTCAGACACTTTCACACAACTGATGTATAATGCTGTCAGAAGCTTCTTGCTGATAATCAACCAAAACTTTACCTTTCTTGATATCTTGCTGTAACTTCTAGCTATACCCTTGCTTACGGAGCAATTCCTCTCCTGCCTCGGTGTTAACGCTTCTCATATACTTGTAGATGGTTATCATACTCTGACTTTATCAATGCTTAGGCAAGCTCTACACTTTCAGCTTTTTTTATCTCTTATCTTCAAGTCAATTCCCCTAATCTTCAGATTTTATGTCACTACTTAGATAATAAAGGGAAAATCCAAAGTGCTAAGTTTTGGTACGCTTGAAGGAAAGAGTGGAAGGGGGTATTTATTTGCTTAATTCTCTACTTCATTTCAAAGCATGCTCTTATTTTGCCTTTATGAAGTCTGGGTAAAATATTCAAACTGTATTTGTAAGTGACTTTTTTTCTCTTTATGAATTGTTCATAAGCAGATATATATTTTATGATATAGTTTGGTTTATAGTTTGATTTTTTTTCAGTTTACATTAAAATATGGATGAAGTTTATAAGCATGAGTTGTGTTCAACTGAAAGTATTGAATATTTGTTATTATGTATATTTTTCATATAATTGGTCCCTTAGACACAGAATATAGAATTACTTGGTCTTCATTTCCACAAGAACAGGGTGTAAGAGACTTGAAAGAAATCACCAGATTAAAGATGCTTAAATGTCTTGACTCTTACTGTAATCTGAGAATTTAAAAATGTTACTGGCCATATTTCAGTAGACTTTTCTGCAAATTCTTGATTACATAGCATCCCTTTGGAATTTCAACAACTGTTCTTAAATAAAAGTCATAATAAAAAGAAGTAATCAGAATTAATTTTTTTTAAAGATTTAACGTTATCTGGAAACGTTGACAGTAAAACTACTTGAGATTATAAAGCACAGTATGGATATGTTTTGATGTGTTTGTAGGTTAGTTTAGGTCTTGAATTAGACTTGCATAGAATGTGTGTAACTTCATAATTGCGAGCAGTATGTGGATACAAAATCCAAACTGCAGCACACTAAGCAGTGTTTTGTTTAGATGCTTCAATGACAACAGTATAGCCATTAATATTACAGTAGCTGCCACAGAAAAAGGTCCTGAACTGTGAATCCTCAACAGGGCTCCAGCCAGTCGTTGGGATGCACAGAGTTCATGTGGTGCTCTGGAGGTCTCCAAAGTAATTTTTCACCTGTCCACACAGCACAGTTCTTGAATTTATCAGTCTGGCCCTCTCTCACACAAAAATGTGGCTAAGGTTCCTGCTTGGCCCTGCTAAGCGATGCTCTGGGAAGGCTGCTGGGGTCAGGGCTCTGGCGAGGGCCCAGCAGAGCTCTTCAGCAGGTCTCTCCTGTTCCCAGAGCAGGGGGGCTGGGGACCTGTCTTAACAGGACACTCTCGCAGAAAAGTGGTAACAGAGCAGCATATGCTTTTGGTGAGCATTATCTTCGATGAGAGAAACCAGAGAATTACAGCAATCTTGGAAGCAGTTCTCTTGTTTTAGTGAGCTACATTGGAGAAAGAAAAAGTCAAATTTTCATTTTTTTAATAAAGGTCAAATCTTTCCCTAAAATTCTTGTGCATGTTCTTTTGAAATAAGCTTTGTATGAATAGATGTTCATGGAAGATGAGAGCCTACAGAACTAAGCGTGAGAAATTCAGATGGAGTTTTTAATATCTTCAGATTGGAAGAATCATTGGAAGAATCTGTTTATGATCACACATGTTTCAAATTGCCCTATTGAAGTATTTAATGGCAAAACATCTGGACAACCTGATCAAATTCTCTTAAAATTACTTGCATCAAGGTTATATTTCATATCTGAATATTAGAGTACTTTAAATTACTTCAGTATCCTCATAGAATCTTGTCTACAAGAAGTAGATTCTCTAGATTTGTTTTTTAATGCATTTTATATAACACAAAAACATTTTCCTTCACCATTCCTCCTTTTTCAGTCATCCTCCTGAAGGAACAGTTCAAATGCTTTAACTGCCAAGCTCAAGTAAATTTAAACTCTGTTAGTCCCTGAAAAGACAAGGATGCTTTCTAAGAATCCAAAGGTTTGGACACCAAGGTAGCTGGATTACAGAAGTCAACATCCCTGCTGAAAATTGCTTACGGTTTAAGATAAAAGCAATACAACCAAGTAAAAAAGACTTTTCTTTTAAGGTATTAAATAGTTTCAAAAGGTAACTGGCCACTTTTTTCAGAATAACATTGAGCTGCATTGTTTCTTCTCATATGTTGGTATAAAGCAAGTTAGTTACATTGGTATAAAGGTCTGCTGCTGGACTATTACATATGAGTCTTGTGACAAAGAAAATTGTGATAAACATACTGCTTAGTAAATCTAGACAACTTTTACTACAAAACCAACAAAATGCAATGGACCAGACTTTAAAATCAATGAGGCAAATGCAACTTTTGTAGCACAGAAGCTTATATACGTGAGCAGATCTCAAAAAATTTGACTATTTTAATCTACCTTTAATAGGTATTTTGAGATTTTAAGTAAAATAGCTTGCACTAGAGCAGAGTCGGTTTGGAGAGATCATTATAAAATCCCATTATCACTGTTACAAGTTGGACTATTTGTCATCACAGAAGAGATGACAAGCTCAGAAATACTACATTTGTTATTATCAGATGATAAATGATATTCCATTAAAGCTGCAATACATCATCTGCAAAGCTGCAAAGAAGATATCAAACCTATCAGTACTTGACTTATAATTTAATTTTCAAAAGCTGTCAACTAAAATTCCAAAGGCTAAGCATTTTCATTTTTAAAGTTCATCTTATTTATTTTCCTCATCTGTTAGTCTAATTTTTTTGATATGGCAAAAATAACTGATTATGTGCAAGGTATAATTCTTTTTCTCTTGATTAAGTAATACATCAGATGTCACCTATGTATTAAAAATATATGACAAATAATAAAGAAAAAGAGTAACAATGAACACACCTTATTTGGATTTCTTCTTTCATTTTTAAATGCAATGGAAAAGGATGGGTCAGTCTAAAAATATTTTGATTATGTCGTATTCCAGCTAACATGAAGTCTGAGATTTTAAAATTTACACTTTGAATTTTATTTTGTAGAAATATAAAATTAAACATAAATCTATTCAAACTGGTACTTGGCCAATATCTGTTTAGCATCTAAACAATTTTGACATTCTAAATTCCAGAAAAATATTAAAAAGCAATTTGGGTTGGGGACTGACCAGCTGGGGAGCAGCTCTGCTGAAGAGGCACAGGGGTCCTACAGGACAGCAGGCTGAGCACAAGCCGGCCAGGGTCCCAGCAGCAAAGATGGCCAACAGCATCACACCCTGTATGACGGGAGCCCAGATAGTAGGACTGAGGGAATTGTGCGGGTAAGCAGGGGCACCGGTTGCGCAGAGAGGTTGTGCAGTTTCCATCCTTGCGGGCTTTCAAGCCCCAACTGGACAGAGCCTTGAGGAACCAGGTCTAAGCCCGCAGCTGACTCTGCTCTGAGACAGAGGTTGGACTAGAGACTTCCTGAGATCCCTTCCAACCTGAATTATCCCACGATCCTATTCCTATAGCACAGAAATGCAGCAAATAAAAAGCAAGAAGCAAGCCCTGTGTGATCCTTACAACTACCATTGCTCAACACCTCCCTCCCCCAAACCACTAAAACACATCTCTTAAGAAAAAAAAAAAAAGCCTCTTAAAAAAAAAAAAACCAAGAGTCCATGTCTGTGTCTTTGAACAGCAATATTGTAGAGGGCACCCTGTATACAAGTTATTTTTAATTTTGAAAAATATGTATAGTCTGAAATTACATGACTGATGCAAGTATTGAAAGTGAAACCCTGTAATTTGATTAGTCCTGTTATTGTTATCTCAGTGTTACCTAGTTATTTCTTAGAATATTTCTAAAGTCAGGGTGCATCACAAATGATCTGAATATTTTTACTGCTAGTTAGGCACGATGTGTAATGAAAATGTTTAAGCTATTGCCATGCCAATTTTTGCAGTATGTTACTGCAAAGCGTGACTTCAAACGCCACTATCATCCTACAGTCCATTTTTAAATTCATTGACTAAAAACACTTTTTGAGTTGATACATTGTTTTAAATTTTGTGCTTCTTCATTTATCAATTTGATATCAACTTATTATAGTATCAAAGACCTCCAGGTATGACATTTCCTGGCAATAAATGAAGGGCACCAACTGAATGCTGGGAAGCGATTCAAAGTAACTTGGTAACTAAAAGAAATAGATTTGCTATTTACTCTTTGATGTTTGTGCTCACCATCCGAGACTGCCCTACCACAAGAAAAACAAATCCATAGCCGTATCAGCAATTGCTGTTTGGCTTTAAAAACACTCAGTTCCTCAGAGCGTTTTCCAGAGTTCAGCAATAAGCAGTGTAACAGCCCCAGTTGGTGACAGGGTAGTTTCTTTGCAATTAGAGCAGAGCATAGAATAAAAGTCTAACAAGCTTATTACAAATTAGATCCTGTGCTAAGTATCATAGAAATATATGATTAAGAATACTAAATACTTTCTTTGTCAAAGAGTAGAATGATAGGGGGTTTTTTTGGAAATACTCTTTCACGTTCATGATTCTGAAGTGAAAATTAAAATGACAACTCTTTTAGCCACCCTAATGCAGATAGTTTCTGCAATATCACTGTCTGCACAAGGCCACAGTTGAGGTGGTATATTCAGCTTCAACACCAATTCTTTAAAATTAAGAAAATCCAGCTTTGGCTAAAATTAGCAAGTGCTAATCCCTAGCACAGTTTTATTCACCCTGTCTGGATCTGGCAGCAGTTACTCTGTTCTTCATATTCCAACTTCGTTTAAGTTTCAGGCAGGGAGTTTTGGTTCCCCACACCAGATCCAGTTTAACTTCCTTTTCAATACTGCCATCTACAAGGGAAAACAATATCTACTGAGTTGCTTTGAAAATGTTGCCTTCAGCATTGTGTTACTCTGATCACATTCATCTCTGTCCTTTTTTTCAAATTTGATTTTAAATATTTACAACATCATACATCTTCCCCTCCCGAAATTACTAACGAACTGTTACTGTCTGTGAAACCTGCTGGATGAGTGATGGCCAACTTAAAAGGGAGCATCAATGTTTTATTTGTGAAATATAAGCTGAAAATAGTCTGCAGATTCCTTTTTTATTGATCTTCTACTTTATGGAAAGGTACCTTATGTACTTAACCAAAAAAAGTCTCCATTGTGTATTATAAAATATTTAAAACTTGAAGTAAGAAAGTAGATCAACACGTAATAGTCACTAACTTGAGGTAAATTATAGGGAAACTAAAAATTCAACAGACAAGAATAAAGCGACTACAGCTGGAAATAATTTACATACAGTGGAGAAGAATTTAGCATTTCTACATTAAAAATACAGAAGAACAATGGGGGAGGCAGATTAATGAAGAAACTAGTTGCAGGATGGTTTAGTAAAATGAGTTTCAAAAATACTTGTGAACAGCGCTCCCACAGTCACATATGAATTCTGAAAAAGATTAAGAAAAAACAGAATAGTTTTCAACTTCATCACAGAAGAAAATTGCAAATTCAAATTTGACACCACCTAATTTTTACATCCTTGATACTGTCATTTCTCGTGGTTTGTCATTTTTTGCAGTGAGCACCGACAAAAACCTTGCAATGACTGCTGCCTGCCAGAGGTCTTAGTAGTATTGCTGCTAACTGTAGCTGGAAGACCTATGGAAGTGATTTAATCCAGTGTGCAGAGCCATAGACTAAGCTGTATACCAGTTCAGTCTCTACAGGATGACTATAATAGTTGCCAGAACATGAGCAGCAGAAAGCATAGCTTGAATAAGTGACAAACAGAGGGATACAAGGAATAGAACAGGATTAAATTAAAATGAATGAACTACTGCTCGGATTACTGCTAGAGTGAAAAATAAGGGGAAGGTGTGTAAGTAGTAAGCTGACAAGTATTTGAATGTGAAACAGGCCTTTCACCTTAGAGAGGAGCAGAGATAGTATCAAGGGAGATATCTCAAACTACATTGTATACGGCAGAGGAATCAATTCAGCTGGTTCATTGGTTCTTTTCAATCCCCAGCCTCAGAAGTATAAAAAAAATCCATTAAATATAGTTGGACAATATTAACGTGTTTCAGTTATTATCAATATTATGAGAGAATACAGGTCCGCTTTTACTGTTGAATGTATCCATATGTAATGTAAATGCATTGCAATATGCATACATATATTCTGCATTTGTGCATATAAAGCATACAATACATATATATATAAAGCTGTTATATGGATCTTAGTGACCTCAGATCCCTCTGCTCCCTTGCCATGTAGCGAGATGCAATGGACCTGATGAGTGACATCTGCAAAAAAGGCACTTTTTATTTTATTTTGGCCTGTGAATTATGAGCGCTCGATATCTGCGCTGTTTAGATTAAGCATACCGTTTTCCCAGTTGGATGCACATAAATCCTAGAGGTATATTTCTAGCATAAATAATATTGTAAATTTGAATTCTACCTTCCAAAGACACATTTTAGTAGTTGCTTAAGGCTCACTGTTTACCCAAATGTTTCTGACAATAAATTAATTTACTAGAATATTCATAAGAGCAGATGTTCAGCAAACTAATTCTTTTAAAATATTGAACAAATATTCATTTTCCCAAAGCTCAACAGTTCTTCCATGTGAACCTTAAACTGATCAGCGCTATCTTGCTTATGTAGTGAATTAAGGACTAGGTCCATGGCTTTTAATTTCTTAAGCAGAGAGAAAGAAAAAAAACCAAAAAAACCCCAACAGCCAATATCATGGCAAACTCTCTTTTCTTTAGGCAACAACTGTTACTGCTAATATAGCAGTATTAGCCCAGAGTGTTGAGGATACCAGATTGCGTAGCAGTCTAAGAGTCTCTGCAGAAGTGTTTGACCAGAGGGAAAGGAGTGAGGAGGCCAAGATCTGCCTGAAGAAAGCTGTCAGAGTCTAACCATGAAGAGCTATTTTAAATAACCTGCATTTTCTCCTAATTTCTAATCCATAAAAGAGAAAGCAACAAAGAATATATTAATCTCCTCCCTTCTTCATCTTTATAGAATACTAGTACACTCCTGCTAATCCCAATGAAACTCAAACCTTTGCTGTAGCCTCAACTATTCTTTATGCGAACCTGAAGCAGCCGGCAGCCAGCTACTGGCTAGGAGTCCCCATGAGCCATTACCCACCACCTGGGACCTGTCACACGGCAGCTCCTGCCTTGCCTGGCCCAAGCACTCTGACTCCTCTCCTCTCCTGGCCAAAATCTGGAAAGCAGGTGGTCTAGTAGGACATACACACATGCAGAGAGAGCGCTTTGATACCATTTCCCATTGTGGATACTACCAGTAGAATACTAGATAATAATAATGATAAAAAAAAATTTTAAACAATGATAATAAAGAACTCATGCTTTTGCAGTGGTTATCCATTCCACACCTGGATTCCAGTGTGGAGACTTTTTCAATCCCAATATTATTTTTAGTGTCTTACAAAAACCTAACATCAATTTTCCATAGCAACACTCCATCAGAACCAGAGATCCATAGACCGTCCTACCCTTTTCAACTCCTATCAGTATCCTGTTGCAACTCTCTATATTAATAAAACCGCCTTAATAATACCTGTCTCTATTTCTGGCTTCTTTTTTGATTAACTGCACTAGAAGTCCTTGTTTGTACCAACGTAACATCAAGTCCCTCTTGCATTAATGTGGTTTTAAATTCCTTCTGCAGCTTTTTTTTTTTCTTTTTTTTGGGGGGGGGATGGTGTGGAGTGGGAAATCTGTCATGTCATCTATCCTAGACAAAAGAATCTGAACAATTTGGGAATTTACTTGTGTGCATTCAAAAATGTTTCTTTTCAGATATTGAAAGTAGGCTGGAAGCTGCTTTGCAGAGATAATGGAGTCGTCAATATCTCAGCCCTCTCCTTGTGCTATTCCTGTGCAGATTACTGACTCATCCTTTAACATAAACTATGTTTGCCTGCAGAGCTCTCATTACCTTTAACAACATTTTTGGTCCTGGAACATCTAATTTTCAACTCTAGAGTACACAGATGGGAACAGAGAGACAGTACTTGTTGCCTTTGAATTACACAGAAACCAAATCCTATTGTTACTACGTTTTCTTGTCACACTGATGAGAAACAGAGAAAGTGATGCTTTTTGTAATGCATCTGTATAACACTGTGAGATTGCAATCCATTACTTCAAATGGCACTTTAAGTTCCTAATGTAAAAATGGATGAAAAATATTTTTCTTGAGTGTTTAAAGTTACGTATCACAAATTTTTCAGCTCAGATCCCAGAACATTTTGTTGCAATCAAAAGAGAAGATACTGGTAGATTAAAAACAAAAGCAAATAAAAAAAAGATCCCTTGTCCTTCCTCCATACCATTTGCATATGAAGTGATAAAAGCATCCTGCTACTCCAGGGGAATTCAGATGCTTAAAGATACTGATAACCTCAGTGGATTAAATTCAGAGTCCTTCTGAGCTGGAAGAAAGGATCTCCCAGCAGTTGTTTTGCTGCATGAGCCTCTCTGCTGACTTGGATATTAAGTGTGTGCAAATCCCTGCAGGTTCGGACATAGGTGGAAATCCTCCTGGGGTATCTTGGCACCCATATGGAATCAGTGGATGGCTTTAGATTATGTAGATAGGGCATTTGGAAAGGAATTCAGAGGATTAATTTCCTTGAAGACTTTTTATCGAAGTATTGTAACTTCTACTGAAGTAATAGGATGAGATATTGATTAGAAAGAAAAAAAACCAGCTTTATACTCTCTCTCCAGATATAAAGTGGCTGATACAGTTTGAGGGGGAATTCCTACATTTATAAACAGTAGATACACACTGGTACTTACACAAAGATCCTTTCTTACACGATTTCTCTATTTTTTTCTTTCCCTCCCTACACACAAACAAAAGTACCACCAAAGTAGTAGCTACATCTTGTATGATTTTGAGAATTTTGTAGCCATGACTTCAGCTCTTTTATGTTTCAGATTGTACATGAGAAAGTGATACGGTGTTTCCATCCTCAGCAACTGCGCTGCAAGGAGTCCTTCATTGTGAGTATATTGTTCTGTAACTCCTGCAATCCATTTCTGATATTTTGGTGCTAGTGTGTGAATTCTCTTGTACCTGTTGCTCTTTAAATATCTTTTACATAAAGCATCTGGTTTGGTTTGAGGTATGAAGTCTCAATCTTTTGTTAAGTCTCATATAAATACCACCACTCCCACTTGGCTTTGCTCAGAAATATATTTTGAAATTAGTAACATCATTTATTTCTAGGTGAGCTTCCAGAGCAAAAGTAAAAACCACCAAAACCTAAAGCAAATGCTCAGGGAATCAAGGAAAAGAATGAAACCAACTCTATTTACAGCAGTTAGGCTAAAATCTTAATATCCTTAGTGGCTATTATGAATGTAAGAGAAGAAATAAAGACTTGTGACTCAACACTGAATGAAGATTCAGGAAAAAATAGGCTACAGTGTATTAGAACTAGCCATACACACAGCTGCCTCATCAGTCCCTTTGGAGGGATGTATTGTTTCCCTTTCTGCCAGACTTTTACTTTCATTACTGATTTTCAGAAACATAACAACTTTGTTCTGAGCTTCGAAGGTGAGCCATGATGACTTTAAAATGCTTTCTCATGGAAACTTTATTTTCTTTAATGCTGTTGCTTCTCTTGTTTTCTAGCTTTTTTATATAAAGTGTGATCAAGTACACCCTGCCAGGGAGTGGAGGAGGTGAGCCCACAAGGTCTTTGTTATTAGAATAAAGCTTGTGGCTGGAAATATAGTAAGACTGAACCATTCAGATTAAAATCTCTGCTTTTTAAGGGCTTGTGATAGACTAATGACCCCCAGGGTTTCTCATTCCCATGAGCTGAATGACCCTATGACCCTTTGGACATTTCTCTGCATGTACCACTTTACAGAGCAAAAAAAAAAAATTACACAAGTACCATTGTTAAAGGCGTGCTGCTCACCAGTGGATGCCTCCAGCATCTTTTCCATTCACTCATTGGCAGATGCTTAATGTCATTAGTAAACTCAGACATACAGGAGCCTCTCTTCTGTTGAGGTTTGCCTTATAATTCAATACTAATTATAGAAATGTTAGCCCTGTGCAGGACAGGGAAGGCAAGAGTGGCTAATCACTTCCTCTAAGTGGGGTGAGGCTGAATTGTAGAATAATCTTTTGGAGAAAGCAACAAATAAACAGCAGCTTTTCAGGTATTTCCTAGTCTGTTTCCATCACAAAGCAAATAGATCCCTATTGAACCTCAGCCCAGACTTGGAATGACACCCTTTTTCAGAAACAGGCTTGTACCTTTTCTGAGTCACGCCAGCCCTGGAATTCAAGTCACAGGGAAATGGCACCTTCTCCTTCTCTTGGGTCCTTATAAATGACAGGATTAAGGATGAATAGTTCATCTGTACCTGAGAACTAATTATATGTTTTAAAGCACAAAACTGCCTACTCTCCTCGAAGCTATCTGAGCCAGCCTGACCCACATCACCTCTTCCTCTACTATATTTTCCACTCTGTTTTATTTTCTTTTTCAGGGGTGACAGGAAAAACAAAACTGAAACTCAGCCAAGAACCAGGCATAGCTGCGAAAAATGGGGAAAGGTTTTGGCTTCCCTGAAACAATTGTTAGCGTTGCATGCCACACAAGGTCAGTATCGATAGCTGATCATGCCCACTTATTGCTTTTACAATATATAGCAAATACATAGCAGAGATTATCTAAGACGCAAGGGTCAGGCAGAAACTATCATTGCATGCGTCAAATTGGCACTTTAATAAAGAGGACATTATAAAGTTTTAAATAAACTTTACTACAAAAATTATAAATTGGCACATAGAGAAAAAAAACTGCTTAGCTGAATCTTTTATAGGAAAAATATCCTTAATTGGATTCTAAAGCAAATTTGGAATTTTAATTACTTGGTTGTGAGCCTTGCTTTTGGAAATAACTCTTCCTGACCCCTCCTTACCCCAAGTATAGATCAGAATCAGTCTGAGGACCTTCAGATCTCGCCACAATATTTCATTCCCTTTATTAGGTAGCGCAGGTTTGCAGGCCAAATTTTCAAAATACTAGGAGCTGCCTTTCCAGCCACTAAACATAGAGGCCCTTGAGGACACTAGGCTAATGTCACCAAGACCACTTAGGCATTAATCTGCATCTGTAGGTACCTCAGTGCCCCCAGTCTCTGCCTGAACACCTGACAGCCCTAAATATTAGTACTTGTTAACCTAAGCTTGCCCAGGATTAAATCTGATTTAAACACCAGATGTCAGTGTTGTGCTTATGTTACCCGTAACTTGGTTTGGAAGATATCTTGTTCTTTCCCCTATGAAAATTGTATGACTAAACCAAAAGACTTGAGAGTCTTTTAACCACATTATGTCTCACAATATATTACATAATTCTGTCTTTTAAAAAAAGGACTACCCCCGCTGGAGCAATCGGCATACCAATATCAGCAGAAGCATTAGGGCTTTAGTGTGATATGAAGCAAACACATATCCCACTTGTGGAAAACACTAAATAAAGTAAGACTTTTAACTACTTTATGATTATTTTCCTTTATTTCCATGAGGAGGGGAGATAAGCAATAGATTATTCTGACATTTGTTAAACTCTTGTGTGATACCACTGAGTAACAACCGGTCTTGTCAGAGCGGATATGCTCCACAGAACCGCTCCAGCTCTGCAGAGCTGCTCTCCTCCTTTCAGTAGAGGTCTCTGTTGTGAAAAATATTCTCAGTGGAACTACAGAAAGATAGGAAGTTAAACCATGTCAGCCCCTTGAACAGGTGATATCTCAGTCCATGCCTACTGAAGCCACAAAACCCTGACAGAAAGAAAACGGAAATAGTATGTCATGAGCCAAATAATATGTTTTAATTTTATAGCTTGAGACCAATACTTAATGACCTGTCTTTTGTACAAGAGCTCAGTCTTCTGCCATTTGAACTTTCACATTATTTTCTCAAATGAGGGAAAAAAACCCAAGATCTCCCTGTTAGCTTCTATCAAAACACCAATTCAATATGAACTTAAATACACACAGAAATCAATGTTCATGTTACACAAATATTTTTTTGAATCGAGGTTTCAGAATAAAATAGATATTAACCAACATTGTCTATGAAAGTCTATGAAGTCTTTTTATTTTGGGGTTATTAGGTAACTGTACACAGCATGGCACATGTGTTAACATCAGTTGTGTCATTTTTGTCTTCTTCCACAAGATGGAGTAATAAGATTTGAGCTGCCAGAAACGCTCATTGATTTTGTAACTAAATTTATTTCTGTAGTGATTAGATCCAATTCAAAAGTATAGACTGATGTAACAGAACTTTTCTTGAACTTCCTTACATAAGGAGATATTATCCACCAAACTGGCCAAGAGTGAGGACGATACTGGCCATAGACTGTATTTTCCACAGATGCATTATGCAGTTCAGTCAAAAGCAATACCCAATTTTAATATCTGTAAAGGGCGGTAGCATATTCAAATAGTTCTAGCCCAAGAGTGACTAACAGGTGACTCAACAAGAAAAAAAGGACTAAGGCACTTGTTGCCCACTGTTTTGTAAAACAAGGAAAAGAAAGGGAAGAACAACAGACTTCATTATAAAACACAGTGTAATCATTTGGAGACATGTGGATGAGTACTGTGTGAGCTGTGCATGAAACAAGTGTGTGATAAACACCCCTAGGACTTATCATGCCACTTGGGAAGGAAAATGAGGTGTCTTCAATGTTTTCTCTCCTACCATCCAATGTTTTTTCACTGAAAAAGGAAGGGGCAACAGAAGTCTTAACACAGACAGAAATATAACAGCTCCCTCAGGGACAGGCAGCATAAAGAATGAGAGAGTATTAATATCCCCTGTGATGCCAGCAGTTTTCTAAATCACATCCAATTAAAGCTTAGATCAAAAGCAGGTATTGCAGCAAGTGGAATTTACCCCTTGACTCTCTCCTCTTCCCACCCCTTCGATTACCTTCGCTGTGATGCACAAGTGTCTCTAGCTCAGAGCAAACACAGCCAGATTGCATCAGCCACAGAAAGAATCTTTTCAACCTCTTTTTTTCAAAACAAACAAAAACAGCCTCCTCCCAAGCAATTTCTGCTGCCTTTCATGTCATTCATACCCGCCACGGATTATGTTGTACAGAACTCAAAGCCTAATTATCTTTCTCTCCCGTACACACAAACATCATCCTGGGAGCAAGCAAGTAGATCCATCTTGAGAGTTTTGGTAGAAATAAAAGTAACCATTTATCAACCATACCTCTTCAAATGCAGAAGAAATCCAATAAAGATTTACATGTCCTTTTATATAGGATGAAACCAAGCTGTAGAGACAGGCAAGATTTTTAGGACTTGCCCTCTATATGAAGTGTCCACCTACATTAAGATATCATGACTCCTACTTAGAGGTGAATAATTTTTCTTGGAGGTGAACATGGTTTGCATACTTAGGCACGTTATTTCTGTTGTGAGTTGTTCTTCAAGTGGGCAGTTACCTAAGGAATATGTAGATCTAGCTTTTATAGAAGTCTGCCTGTCACAAAAGTGACTTATACACTCACCTGTTACCAGTTAGCAGTATTTTGGTTGGATATTTTGGTTGCTCTATTTTGGATGCAAAACAAGTATCAGTAAGACCTTTATGTACTAAGTTTAAAAAAGTATCATAAACTAAACCATAAACAGAACTGACCTCAGTAGAAACCCAGTGGCTATTTTTGCAGATGTTACATGTGAAGAGTATTATGAAAGGGCTTTGAAGAGTTATCAAATCAGTAGATTTAACAGGGAAAAGGTAATCCCAAGGCTTTCGGGATATTTCTCAAGTATGATAGTGCTAATCTTCAGGTTATCATTATAGAAGAATCCACTGATTACATGAATGAGACATAGAAACTGCACCAATTATCCTATGGAAAATAATTACAGATGTACACAAGGTCTTTTGAAAGAAGGAGCATCTCAGGTGGAGCTTGGAAGGCTGCTAGTAGTCTAAGTGCCCAAATCTCTATAATCGGTCCCTGGAGAGTTTTAAATTCCTAGGTTATGTGACAGATTACACGTTATTCCTTTGCTTTAGTAGCATTTGTGAAATCCTAACAGGTGAACAGGTTGGTAAATTCAGACTGCATCTTTTCCCCGTCTCCTGGACTATTATTATGCTGCCATGAATTTTCCACATGCTTTGTGAATAAAAGTAATTGGAATTAAGATGGATTAGCCACTTCCTTGGCAGCAGGTAGTCTAGAAGAAGCAACCATAACAGTCTTTCTACTTAAACTTCATTCAGCTCTTCCTCCTCAGAGAATGTGCTAAGGCCTGGAGCGTGCAACTGGAGACAAGGACTGCCAAGGCAGGGTAGCACGAGCCTGGGGGTTTTTTATGCTGATAACTCACAACCCTTCCATGCTTCAGTATTAGTCTCTGCTTCCATTACTAAATAAAATCACTATAAACGTTATTGCAAGGTCACAGAAAAATGATCGTCTGCAAGCATCTCCTAAGTTTGTGGATAGCCTGTTGATAATAATTTTATCTAATAATTTAACAGTAAACTCTTACTCTGACAACATGAAATTTGCAGGGTGCACCTTGTGACACTCCTATTTTTCTGTTAAGGGTGGTTCAGGGGAGTGGAGCCAAGCGGAGGGATCTGTACGCTCAGCTTGGTCCTTGCTGTGGCACCAGACCTGTGCTCTACTGTGGCAGGGCCACCTGCACTCATTATGCCTCTCAAGACAGGTCCTAGAGCTTTTCGTTAAAATGTGTTCACAATGGCACAGTGAAATGGACGGGAATGGAAGGCACAAAAAACTACAGACCAGATCGTCAGAGGTATTGGATGAGGAGCTGGTAATACTAGTGCCCTGTAGGGTTTAGGCCCTAGTGGTGCCCAGGCCCAGGTCACTGGAAAAGCCCAGAGCAAGGTCCTCTGGGGAAAGTGCTGTAACCACTTGCCAGCTGTCAGCGCTCCTTCACTGCACTGATTCAAGCTCTGCCTGAAACCTTGGGGTGAGAAAAATCATCATCTGCCAAGAATCCCCTTCCTAACATTGGAAAACCTTTAGGTGAAAAATCATCTCCAACTTTTCCTTTAGGAAGATGCCTGAGTGAGAAATTGTTACGTAAACTCTCAAGTCACTTCCAAATTTCACTTACTGCACATTACCCAGTATTTAGCTCAGCTCTATTTGCTGTCAGGAAGAAACCACACACACACTAAACCAAGAAATTTTCCTGAGTCTTTTGGAGGTGGACTCCACTAGGTCTTGCCTTCACTTCTTCAACCAAGCCCCAAAGAAGACTGCTGTCTTCACTTCTCTGAGAACTTCCCTCAAGTTCAGAAGTATCAGCCAGTGCAGAGTGCCTGCTCCCACACAGCAACTTCTGCAAAGCATTTCCTTCGTTTCCTTGCAGATGCAGTGTAGGTTGGGCTGCACACTACTGCCGCATTGGGTCAGTGGTGCTAGAGTGAGACACTCTGCCTGTGTATGGTCACAGTCATCGAGTCTGCCAGAGTAACACTAATGGCTGATTTAAATATGTCACCTGATGGATTTAAATTCTGAGACTGAGTTAAAGAACTTTTATTAGAGCATTTTTAACTCTGGAAATTGCTCCCGGGTGATCTGATAGACTCCTTAGTTCATTGACTTTCAGGACGATGACCAAGGATTATATATTTATTGATGCCTTTGCTTGGAGATGTTGGTGATGATTTATATACATTTATTGAGGACATGCTGAAGGAGTTCACTTAGTTGAAACTAGTCAATATGTTCTTATTTCGTTGTTATCTTTGTATACATGCCAAGAATCCTAGTGATGAGTGCACTTTATAAGTTGTAAAATAAATAAATTTATGCTAAGCCATGTAGTTATTTATGGCTCAGAGAGCTAACTTAGCTGAGACAGCAAACTGATGTTATTGGAACCTAATTCATTTGCAGACTTCCAGAAACGAGGAACAAGTCAATTATTCCAGTGTGACATGAAAACTTTATTTATGGTTTCGTTGATTAAGAATATGTATGTGTTACTTACTTAGGATATTGGCTCATTTAAGAAAAAAACAAAAACTGAACACCCCTAAAATTCTTTTGTAATCCATTAAACTTTGTTTTCTCTTTGGAATAACGTTTCCCAAGCCGAGCATTAAAAAGAAGTCGGGAACTGAAAACTGAAGAGTTGTATTTGGAAAAGTATCTCTCTGGTTCATTTAAGTAGGGAGAGTGAAGGGTATTTATCCATGCTAGTAGCAGCACTGGATATGCCCTTGTACCAGGGCTAAAGAATCTTCCTGTTCCCTGGGATAAGCCACATGCTTATGTCTCTTGGCACAGCAGGGTTTCACATGGAGAAGCGGTCATTATTACTAAAATTCACTGAGCAGAATTTGCTCACCCACTGCTAAATCCTAAATAACATATAGAGTAAGACACAAAAATGAAGAAAACAAATGGGACTTTAGGGGAAGGACACCCATCCAATTGCTGCAAAAACATTCCAAATGCTACGTAGATAACAGCTCCAAAATACTAGTGCAATATATAGAATGCCAAGTAGCCCCCTTTCATGAGCTCCTATTTCACCATATGCCTAGAGCATAATGCTTTATGCAGAATGCCCTAAAGTCTCCAATGCAACAGCCATGAAATCCCACCAAATGATGGCCATTATTTCCAACACTTTGAGAGCACACTCCCAATGAGTCGTGCCATTCAGAGAGGAATTCCTCCCCTCCAACCAGGCTGTCAGTTATTACCATCTGGGATTAAAGGGAACCTTGACTGTCGTAAGGAGGTTCCCCCTCCTCCCCATTATTCCACATGTAACTTCCCAAATCTGGTTTAAAACAAACAAGAGGGATTTTCCCCAGTCATTAAATAGCATTTTCATGTTATGTACATCTCAATCGGGCCTCTCAGTGCACCAATCACTGTTACACACAAGTGACTTTCGGGTGTTCTCCTAATGATTTGTTTAACATCAAATGTATTCCTCTCCTTCAGTCATTCCAACTGTGAACATAAACCCAACAAAATACTCATGATACAAGTTTCAACTTCAGTGAGCCTCTTACCAGATGGTATTTTAGATGTTAGCAATTTAACCTAGTGTACCAATATGAAATTGCAACCCAGATGGAGGCATTAGAATACAAAGCAGTGCCCATAGATTTTTCTCATATATGAGATACTATAAAACCAATTTTGCTATCATGGGCTCCAGCTCTTACTAGTGGTTTCCTGAAGGCTGTGGCTTTTTTACCTCTTTTCTAACATTTTCAATAATTCCTCAGAGGGGGCAGTAAAGATTTTTTATATAAAATAAGTTTGGATGTCAACTGGAGCGTGGTGACAATGACAGACCTCTTTCAGTTCCTATGATTCAGGCACAGTACAAGAATGTAAATGGTCTCAAGACTATTAACTATGACTAAAAATGTGCATGTCTTACTTGTTATTAGTCAAGCCTACAGCCGTGGCTCTTATCAAGCTGTTTTCCCAAACCTTACATGTTCTTTACAATTACATGTTAAAACTAACAAAACTTACTATATCAGAACAGAACAACTTAAAGAAGTACATTTGGATGTTTCTATATGCCAGTGAAAGGCGCTTATTTAAATGAGATGCAAAACAGAGAGAGAAAAGAAAGTTTAGAAGAGAGAATATTTTTAGAGATGTTCTGCATAATCTATGAACATATCTATTCATTTTTTCCCCACTTAAAACAAAAGCATCACAATACTCTATTCCTAGTTCTAGGTACCTTTTAACAATAATAAAAGTAGATAGACAAAAATTAAAGATTGACTTTACTGGAACTTCTAATAAAGCTGGCTCCTTCCTAGTTTACCAGATTGGATGTTAAAGAGCCAGACATTGAGAACCTGGACTTCCCAGCAACACCGTGATAGAAAATCCCCAAAACAACTCTAATTCTGAAGTCAGAGCTCAGCATGCTCCATCCCAACATCACCACCCTCCTGTCAGTTCCAAGATTAAGCGGAAATGCTCTGATAACACCGGCAGAACTGCACAAAGAGAGAAATGCTTTTAACAGGCAGGTGCAGTCATTTAGGACTTCACAAAGCAAAGTTAAAGAATTCTAATAATTAAAAGCCAGTATATGTCCCAGTACATGAATATCATCTGCTCACAGACACTCCTGCAAGCAGCTTCACTTCCCAAGTGTACCCCCTGCACATTTCATCATCTATTTCGCAGGATGCAAAAGCAAGTATCAGCTCTCCAATAAGATCAAGTAGCAAAAGTATCATACTGTTAAGATCACTCTATATACAATAGCAGATTGTAGCCATGACATCAGTTGCAAGCTCTGATGGCAATGGACAGACAAGGACATAAGGGGTAAACATTATGCCTTCTCTATCTTCAGCCAATTCCCTCACTTAATGTCCTCTTTAAGCATACCTGAGTTTAAGCCTTCATGTCTGCCCAACACAAAGCAAGGCATTCAACATCCACTTCTTCATAATACTGCTGCTATCTTAATCATATTAACACTCCTACACACACTAATGAGAAAGGAACGTTTTCCAACTATACAAGTTGTTCTTCATGGGGTAGAAACCCCTCCAGAGCCCTAGCAAGCATGAGGAAGACAGCAGTGCTCAGTCAGCCTTGCTCTCCTCCGTTGTGTTCTGCACATCCAGCAGGAATACGTCAGAAACTGGCAGCCTAGAACATCAAGCCTGGCTGTCTTTCAGCCACCTGATACTCATAAAACTTTTCTGAGCATTACTAGAATCATTTCCCTCAATATTCTGGTATAACGGCAAGTCCTGCTCGTGCCTTCTTACTGGCATTTACAGTTACCAACCCTCTGCCACAGAAATATACACAGTATGTTAAAGGTGGAGGGGATCCTACGTTTTTCATAAAAAAATATCCGATTAACAAACACCGATGATTAGACTAAAGCACCTATAGCCTTTATTAATGTGGCTAGTGAAATGTGTTAAATAGAACATAACTATTTCATGTTCAGTCATTTCAACAGAAAGACAGATGCATTTAAAACCAATAAGAAACTTCAAAACTTTTCCTTTTGCACTAAAAGAAAATCTCTTTTAGAATAATTCTAAACTTTTTGGACCCATTTGGAATAGTTTTAATGCATAAATAACTCTTTGGGTGCAAGAATTTCCAAATTGCTATTTTAATATTCATTTATTACACAGCTCTCTGGTTTATAAATTACATCATTTTCTCTTGTGGTCTTTCTGCTCCCATTTTCTCCTTCTCCTTGCTTGTACAATGACTAAGCTCCAGTGCCTTCTGTGTCCCATCCCGTCCCCCCATGCTATCAGAGACGTAGCTCCCTCTTCCATACTCCAACTCACAAGGGGACAGCCACACTGCACCCAGATTAAGTCAACAGTTCTTTTCCAATCTCTTCTTGAACAGAATTCCTTCCTTCTTTCTAGACTCTTCCTGTGATGCAATTCTCATCTCTAACCCTGCTTTTCATAATTCCTAATATTTTGCCATTTTATTATTTTGCTCTATTTTCAGAGATCTAGGTGTTCATTCAATTTTATTAAATAACAATATTGCCTGATATGTTTTTCTTCTTATGCTGCTAAAAAGCAAATATTATGCCAATTAAATAAAAAAGAAATTAAGAAGCTTCCTGAAAAAGAGGGTTGAGTACCAAGTCTAGAACATTACCAAAAGAAGGAGAATTTTGTGTAGGTTTGGATCTTCTGCAAAGCATTTATCATTGCCTTAGCTGGCATCACAATCACTTCTCCTCTCTGGATAACGGATTGTAGCAAGAGTATGTGAAAACCCAGGACAGGAGTTACTTAAATGCAGTACTGTTAATACAGAAATCAAGTGGAATCATTTGAAAGCAAAATGTAATTTTGACAAGAAAATAAGTATATTACAGTTGACAGAGTAAAGCAGGTCTGCTTTTTGTCATCTAATATACCCATGATTGTTGAGATACCTGCAATACAGCAGAATTTGATGACTAATAGGAGTGGTGGATATTTTTCAACCTTCCACAATTTCTGCTGTTGGTAGTTATTCTTGTCATTGGAAGCACCCTTTCTGAGCTTATTATTGTGGCTAGACTGTAACTGTTAATAGGTGTGACACACATATGTGGACTGTATTTTTGTGCAACTCAGTATAACAAAAGCTTGATTCACAGGTCCAGCTTTGTGCTACCCTTATTGTGCTGCTTGCTTCTCTGGTGCTATAGTGAAGTAGTGCAATGGTGAATCTGGCCCTGAATATTTAAGCAACAAAAATTGTTGAGCAGTAAGTGAAAAGCATTGTTGGAAAGAGGTGTATCTGGAAATGGAAAGCATCTTGTCCCCAGTGTACTTTGAGGTGAACACACATTTCATCAACATTGCCTCGGAAAGCATTGTGTTACTTTTAACCAACATCACTCTGGTTTCACTTGTATGATAGACACAGATTTCTTTGCATGATCAAATGTTATATATTAAAAAAAAATTCCTAATACGCCTCTACTATCTAAAGGTCAACTGAATACCCTAATATATGAAAGTGCACAAATCTCCTAGGGGTACCACAGTAAATCTGGGGGTTATATTTAAAGAGGAAATAGATTACATCTCTCTTACCAGTTCTTGTATTTGCCGCTATTTTGTTGCAGCTGTGGTAATGCAGCAAATATGGCCACTGCTACTGTGTTGAAAGAGGATCTTTATAAATTCCAGTTGTCAACATGAAATCAATTCTGCTATGGGCAAAAGAGTGTTTCATCATTCCAATATTTGCACTCAGCTAAACCATATCCACAGGCTGTATGTGTCTTCATTTATTTATTTATTTGGAACTAGGAGTACAACACATTTTCAGCCCAGCACTACGGATCTGTGGCAAAATTGCATAAAGGTTGTGCAGTGGATTTTTCTAAGGAAATGGGTCCTTTGATTTCAATGAGAGAACAAAGCCTCTAACTGATGCACTGTGGATTCAATCTGAGTCATGCTTCCTAGTCAAAGAACAAACGATATATCATTAATTAAAGACAAAAAATGGGAAGAGAAATGATGATTACATATCTTGACGTTCCATAATGATTTTTTCTGTGTGTCTTACACCTATGGTAAATAAGCCAAGCACTCAGTAGCAATAGGGGAGGGCAGGGGGGAAGCCTTCAGTTTGCAATTTCTTTTTCTCCAGTCTTTCTTCTTCCAGTGAAAGTGTCTATAAAATTTTTAAAGGAAAGTAGGTTGCTAAAATGTACTTAATTTGCCATGATAGATTGAGTCCATGCTTCAGTGACTGTAATTGAATCTGTGACCTATTTCTTTAGTAAAGTAGAAATAGTCTCTTGGGTTTTTGTCACTACCATCTTTTAATGAAATTCAAAAAGACTGTCAAAATGTCTACACTTTTTCCACTAGTTGTTAATGTTATTACTTTACAATTTGTTACTTTTTAATTAATCTTAATAAATGTGTACACAGTCTACCTGGCAGTTGGAAATAGTAGACATCAATTCATCACTGTCACACTGTAAAGCAAAATTAACAGGATAGAAAGGGCATTAAAAGCAATAGAATATCTAGACACATATTGGTTCTACTTAAGCATACTTTCTATCTCTAATTTACAGGATCTGCGTTTTAAAGCAGCCCCACTCCTGCAGCTGAATTTTAAAGGATCTGTCAGCATTTTAATCATAACCCTGGACTATTTCCAAGACATCGCAACTCAGCCTTAGGACTGAATTTGGTAGGGAGATTCCCAGACCAGGACCGCCCCACTCCGCCACCCATTTCCTTCACCAGAAGAAGATATTCTCATTACGTTTTAGGCATTTGGAATATCATAACATGGGCACCTGGGATGTGACCCAAGGTGTGGGTGGTGTCCTGACTCCATACTCAGGTGAGAGAAACCCTACTTTTCCCACTCAGAGTTTCCAATGGGAATGTAACAGGCAAATGGGGCAGAAATGGGGAGCTTTTATCTAGTCACCCAGCCCAGACAGATGGGGAAGCAGAGCAAACCTTTCCTGCCCTGCAGCCCAGACATGGCCTTAGTGTCATAATAGGTGCTTTTTGGCTTGATTATTTCTTATACATTGGTGTCTCTAGAAGTCACTTGGTCAGTTCTTCCCTCATCAAGGACTGGGATGCCACCAGCTTGGTGTTAATACGGAGCTGGGAATGATCTTAATCAGGTGCAATGTTCTTCTCATATTATGGTTAAGCCTATAACTACATAACCATTGATTTATGATCAATATTACAGCTGCACATGGACAGCCTAGCACTGGCATTCACAACAGGGGGGGGGTCTTCAACAGAGCAGCATAAGGCAGCTCCTGTGGCTGTGGATAGTTTCCTCGTTGTATAATGATAGAGAAGATATTATTCATGTGAGACTGAGTCCTGTAAGAAGCTGAAAATGCAGTCCAGACTGTTCCCGTCATTGGGGCATGCAGGCAGAGCGCCCATGGTCTCTCGTTGTGAGTACAGGGCTTTTGCCCACTTGCACACCCCTGTCTCCTGTTGTGAATCTGCAGCACAGGCTTTCTCTGCTGGTGTATACACTACATCAGAGTCACAGGGAGAGAATGCTACATGAACTAGCTATTTATAATTCAAGTATGATCTTCTCTCCCACTTAGCCTCAGTACAAAGTAACGAGTCACACTTACCTGAAACGTGTTGATAGATATTTTTCTTTTTTTGAATTAAACTCTTGAGAGTAGAAAACAAAGAGAAAAAAAAAAAAGCAAACAATCATAGACCTTGATTTTTACTTTAAAAACTCAACCTCAATACTTAATCACATTCCTGGTCCTTTAGTTTCTCTCTTTTTGCCTGCCTCCATCCTACAGCTCTTTGCATCAGTGGTCAAAATCAAGAGGAAAGAAGTCATAGGGTAGCCTTAGCTCAGGAAGGCAACCGTTGTGCCTTCTTTAGGGCACAATAAACTGAGGGAGCTCTAAAGACACCAGATCGCACTTCGCTGTTTTCAAGTCATGTAGGTTCTTGTCTAATTAACAGCAGCTGGCTACTCGTATAGTTTAAAGCACAATACAGGGCAGTACTTCAGCTGGCCTTCCATGGGCTGGACACACAGATCTGACTGCAAAAGGGTACCATACAGCTGACAGGTAAGCTGCTGGCAGGACACCATGGGCAAGCCTACCTCACCATTACCCACGATCTAATTGACCTATTTCTCAAATAAGTGAAAGGCTTTTTTTTGCACTAAACTGGAATTTTTAGTGAAAATAAAAACAATGAACAACCCAAGTTCAAAGGTCTATAAAGAGATGACTGCTATTTTGAAAGTGAAGCGATTTTTGGAATTAAAAGTAAAATATATGCATACACACACACTACCACATAACTATGGTACATTTTCTCAGAGGAAATATCATTGATAAGGATATCCAGCATATCGAGTCACTAACATGATGTACTATAATGGCTTGAAAGCAGTCATTATGTTCTATTAGGATACACAAACAAAAGAGATTACCTCAGCAAACCTTGGTATGCTTCAAAGTTATTACACTCCAGAAGAACTAAATCTGCATTTTAATTACTGCAAAGTTGCTTGAGTTTTACCCAATCTACTGGATACTATCCTCCTAAACATAATAAGGATTTAAACAGAGAAAGGTCATTAAAAATTAAATAACAAAAAGTCTACTTACCAAATTTTAGGTTAAAGGTATCAACTAAAGATATCAGGAGCTATATAGAGATATATTTTCAAAGGGTTACAACCTAACCTCTATTTTTGCGAGCATTTTTCTATCCACAAATAACAATGGGCAAAAAGGCAGGCTTTGGTGCCTCATTACCTGATGGCTATGTGCACTCAAAGATTTAGAAATTTTCCTTCTTATTTGCACTTGCCATCAGGCCTGCAATTTTGTAAGTGCATCAAACTTCCATTTTCTTTAGAAAATGAGGTTGTACAGGGAAAGAGTGACTGACATGTTGATACCAAGTACTGCTTTAGTGGCTGAGACAACTGAGACCTAACATTCACCTGATGTTTTGAGCCAACTTAGAACTGCCTGCTTGCTGTTAATCTAAGTCAGCTTCATAAACTTCCACATTTGCTGTTACTAAGATCCTGAGCATACATCTTACATAAACATATCAGGTACCCTCTAATCCAAGCACAATTAAAGCATTAACAAGAAAATTTATAGGAAGATTTTCCACTAAGTCCAGAAATGGCTAAAAAATGTATAATGTTGAGGCTGAATAGAGGCAGGCCTGTGGAGTTCCCAAGATATTTCTGGTAGCTTACAAAAGCCTATTTCAGACTTTCTGTCTCTTCCTCTCCATCTGCTCCTTCAGTTCTGTAAGATCACAGGTCCATGCCCGGAGTCAGAGAAGCACTTAAGCTAACAAAATGTATCTCTTGGATGATAGAAAAACCTTAGATGCATTTAATATATTTTGACGGAGGAATAGTGCACAAAAGGTCTAGTCAAAAAAAAGCCTTTTAGTGGCTGCTTAGGCGTTAGATACTTCAGATAGATTTGCATGCAATTTTTGAAAAGATTAATGGCTTATTGTGTGATGAGAAGATGCCATTAAGATGTAGAAAAGATGGTTACATGAAAGTTATTAATTTCAAAGAAATGAGACTATATATTTGTTAGGAAACTTTTTTTTTTAAGATACTATTGCAGGAATATTAAAATAATTATCTTATTAGTGTCCTTTCCTAAAACTTAAGCTGCTAAATTCATCTTCAAAAGAT